>PITA01009697.1:0-75996 GCA_004023965.1 Spilogale gracilis | reverse complement strand
CAAAGTCTCTGTTGTTTCGTTTCCCTCCCTAGATTACCCTAGTTCCCATTTGCTTTCCTTCTGCCACTGTCCTCCAGTTTGCCCCTCATGCACCGCAAGTAAGTGAGACCATGCGATACTTGACTTTCTCTTCTTGGCTTATTTCACTCAGCATAATCTCTTCCAGTCCAGTCCATGTTGCTACAAAAGTTGGGCATTCATCCTTTCTGACGGAGGCATAGTACTCCATTGTATATATGTACCACATCTTCCTTATCCATTCATCTGTTGATGGGCACCTTGGCTCTTTCCACAGTTATTACTCTATATTCTGACACAAAATTGTTACCCCACCACACAGTACATTTGCTCTATTATTTTGGTTGTTCAGCCACCTTGGTAGTGATTTATTGATTCAGTCAGTGAACTAGATTTTTTTTTAAGTTTTATTTAAGTAAGTTCTGTACCCAAAGTGGGACTTGAACTCACGACTCTAAGATTAAGAGCTGCACAATCCTCCATCTGAGTCAACCATTCGCTCCTGAGCCTGCATTTTTAAATATCTGCTATATGTTCCTTCAGGGTAATAAGCATCAAGGAATTTCTGTTTTCTCATATGGAATTCCATGCTGCACACTAGCTTAATTGACTTGGAGAATAAGAAGGAGGACTTGTCCCCAAACTCTGAGGAGATTGCTGAGTTAGGGGTCGTTGTGCATTTTTCTGCTGCACTGGACTGTAATTGCTCCCCGATATGGCCATGCTGCTCTTATTGTTAGGCTTCCAGTCTTCTTCACCTCCTCCTCCTCTTTGTCTTCTTTCACTTAAACATCTAGAAAGTTCTCAAGTATAAATTTAAGCAGGAAATATGTCAAATACACAAAAAAGAATGGGAATAATGTCATGGACACACATATACCCACTTTATTATTTTGATACATTTGCTTCAGAACATATTTTTAGGAAATAACAATGAAAATGGTTGAAATCTTTCTCTTGACCTCTTCCTCTGTGGAGGTAAACATGATCTCAAAATTGGTAACTACCCTTTCTATCCATGATTTTATATTTGCACCACATATATATCCCCAAACTATACAGAATGTTCATTTTTTTAATGTGAACATGACTCAACACAAGTTACTATGCCATTTCACTTTTTTGGCCACTCAACATCATCTTGACATTATCCTTTGTGCATATTTATTCCGTTAACCATTTTAACTACGTGGAATTTCATTGACAAAAAAAAATGGAATCATTTCTATATTTATCCTTCCATGGACTTCCTGGGTCATGGCCAAGCCTTCAATATTACAAACATCTTTGTATATGCCTCCTTGAGCATTTAGAAAGAGCTTCTCCAGCAGCCATATTCGTTACATCGTAGACACGCACAAATTCCCCTTGATATAGTATGTGCTCTTCCACATGGTTATACCAATTTACATCAGCAAATGGCACATTGCAATTCCATTTATATCACAGTTCCATCAGCAGTGGTGCTAGGGTATCCTTTACCACACTTCCCCTTCAGTTGGTCTTAGTAAATTTTTAATATTGCCTTCTATGGTGAGTGGGAAGCCTCATTTCCTTATTTAATTTTCATTTCCATGAATACCAGTGTTTCTGAGCATCTTTTCATACACTAGTTAGACATTCGGTTCAGGTCTCCTCTGAATTGCCTGTTCATTTTTAATTTCTTTTATTGATTTGCTAAGTGTACTTTATATAGTCTGGATATGGATTGTGTTGTTGTTCTTACCTGCAGGCAGAAGAACATGCTCTAGCCAGGCCACTCATAGGATCTCTGGAAGGACAGAGGTCAGACCTGGAGTACCTATGGCTCACCCAAGTCACACTGCAGATTGTCACAGGAAAGGTCTCCCTGCTGCACAACTGGGCCCATACCCTGAGTGTGTGTCATTAATGAATCTCAAGACCAAAGGCTGAAAAATTGCTTGCTGTCCTCTTCAGCTGGGGCTTTGTTCCACATCAGAGTCTTTCCCAGTGCATCTGATCATTGACATCTAGGCTCCCTGCCTTTGCCCTACCTGATTTCTGCCTTGGAGAAGCAGCACTCACATAACAGGAAATTTTCCCAATATCCAGAAGGGCAAGGAAATATGCTAGGCATGGCTAGTGTCCATTTCGCTAACTAATTCTTGCTTATATGTGGAGAAATACCTACTTCTTGTCAGTGGCTTATCTTTTAACTCTGCTTTGTGATATTTTTTGGTGTGTAGTAGTTTTATATTTTGATTCAGATTTGCCAACCCTCCATATTTTATGCTTCATGTGACTTATTTATGACATTTTTCTCCATGTGAATATTTTTCTATATTTTTTTCCAAACCCGAAGTCTTGCTGTTCACATTTGTATCCTTATTCTATTTGGAATTGGCTTTCATGTCTCATGGGAGAAAGAGACTGGCTCTTTTTTCCTAGTGTTTAACCCAGTTGTTTCAGTACCATTTATTGAATGGCCCTTGATTTTCTCACTGATTTATGCTGTTACCTATCTCATATATCAAAATTCTCTGTTTACCTAGGTTTCTATTTGGTTCCATTGTGTTCTATTCATCTACATGGTTATATGTCCATACTATTGCAGGGTTTTAATTACTAGAGGCTCTATAATAGGTTAATGTCTTGCAGAGTGAATGTCACATTTTATTATTTTTCCTGTTTTGGTTATTTTTGGTTGCTCCATATAAATTTTCTTAATATAGCAACCCATGATGTGATTTTAATTGCAACTGTATTAAATTCATTAACCTACAACAATTTTTTATTTTGTAAATTACATCTTTTCATTACTAAATTTTCTAATTGTTTTTTGCCTCTGCATCAGAAATTCATTTATTTTGGCATATTAAGTTTGTATCAGATAAACTTGCCAAATCTTTTATTAATTCTTAGTTCATTGTTAGATTCTTTGGGGATATTTCTATAAATTCAATTATTTCTCTTCAAATAAAATCTGTTTCATATTTTCTTTTCCACTTTATACTATTTGCTTATGATGTTTTAATGGATTGACTATGACCATAAGGGTGGTAGAGAGGAGAAGTAGCAGTAGTGGGCATCCTTGCTTTATTCCTTCAAGGGAATGTTTCCAACATTTTACAAGAAAACACAATGCCCAGTGGAAGTTCTTGGTGGTTACCCTTTATCAGATAAACCATGTCCTATTCTGTTATCAAGAAGAGATGTTGATTTTATCCAACGCTTTTCCCCCATCTCTTTAGGTTATCATATTTTTCTCTCTTTTTTTATTACTGTGATTAGTTATGTCAATAGATTCTTGCATTCTTAGAATAATTGTATGTGTATGTTTGTGATCATCTGTACATAAGGAGATGATCCAGTTCTTGGGGACCTGAAATGTACATGATTTGGGGGACACTTCTTAAGAAAAAGATACCAAATTAAATTAAAAACCCCAAATTAAACAATATGACCTAGAATGACTCTGAGACTTAAATTTCATTATCACAATGGTAAACCCATTTCTGTCTGTGTATGAACAACTAGATTCTGTTTGTCCAATATCTATTTAAGACTTTATTATTTGTTAGAAGATGAAATTGGCCTATAATTTGCTTCACTCACATTTTCCTTTGGTTTTAGCATCATGAACAGACTATCATAAAATAACGCAGGTAGCTTTTCATCATTTTTTCATCTCTAGAGCAATTTGAATAAGATTGGAGTTAGCCATTCCTTGAAGTTTTCAGTCCGGAGATAGTGCTTTCATTCGTCCAATTTTGACAATAGGACATATTTCAGAGGGTGGGGGAAGGGGACAGGAGAGGGAGGCAAGAGGGAAGCCCATTGTGTGACACAGTTATATCTAATTCTCAACTTTGACTTAAATAATAAAATCATTTATTTCTCTTTCTTCCTTAATCTTTTGTCTATCTCAATTGATACAGAACCAGAAAAGGAGAATGGGCATGTCATTTACCAGCATCCCTGCCCCCACACACTAATACTTAAGTTCCTATTACATGACTCACATTCAGAGCCCGGAGTTTCCACAAGTGGCCAGACAACTAACTGTTTACTGAGTACCTACAAAGTGGTCAGAAACACTCAATACAGATTCTGATTAATAGACATTCTCCCTACCCTTGGGAAACAAAGTCAAACCCAAGAATGAAGACTTGCTTCTGCTTCTGGTATTATAATATTATCATAATACTGATAACCCCCAAGTTACCTTTTGGTCATTAAGGAATTAAATTATTCCCCATGGAAGAATAACCCAAAGAAACACATATTTCCAAAGTCAACACCAAGACTGCATCATTAAATAATTTGATAGAGAGCTCTCTAAATTTTCTTTGCCTCTCTGTTTTCTTATTCAAAACAGTATACTGAGCATAAACCTTTCTTCAGGGTTCTGGATTCACCTTGTGTGTCTTTACAAAGACTTTTCTTGCAAGGTCCTAAAGAATCCTCTTATGAAGAAACAACAATCAATGACCTCATATGCCTCTTGAGAGTTTGAGCTTAGCCAGTCAGAGCCTGACTATGACAATGCTGAGCACTGGTGTTGCAAAGTCACATATAGGTAGGGATAGAATCAGGCTCAGGACAAGTTATTGTCTATGCAAGCCACAGTTATAGGGGAGAAATTAAGAGTATCACTGAGAAAAGCATTCTGAAACAAAGACAGTCATGACATGTTCAGAGAGAGGTAAAAGAAATCTTATCATAGACCCAGAAAAAAGAAGACGGACGTGTTGCCTAAAGACTTTTCAACCCATGATATGCAGTTCTGTTTTCTGCAACTAGTTCCAGTCGTCTCATATAGCCTTTCTATTGGGCATCATCAAGTGGATTCCTTATCTTTGCTACCAAGAATCCCTAAATAAGAATTAGTAATGGGACACCTGGTTTGCTCTGTCAGTTAAGCATCTGAGCTGTGATTTCAGCTCAGGTTGTAATCTTGGGGTCATGGACTCGAGCCCCACTCGGGGCTCCATGCTCAGTGTGTGGAGTCTGTTTGAGATTCTGTCTCTATCTCTCCCTCTGCCCCTCCCCACCATCTGAAATAAATAAATAAATCTTCAAGAAAAGAATTAGTAATATTCATTTGAAATATAAGTAATGAAGATCATATTAATGTAAATTAATATGATCAGCGTTTATTATAAAATTAAACTTTTCATCAGCTGCCATTTTATAATAAGTCGATATCCACCACATCCAAAGATACAGTAGTCATATAAGGCTGAGTCCAGAGTTGAATGAATGAGTAATGGGAAGGCTAATATTCATTGACATAGAAATATTAATGAGTTTCCCTGATGCACTGAGTAGGTGATACTGGGTAAAACTAAATAAGCATGGTCCGTGACATAGTTTCAACTTTTGAGAAAGAGGTGGAATGTATTTTAAATAATCATATGGAAACTACAGAGTGAATACTATGAAGTCAGAGTTTCTGGTGACATGAGAGAGGAAAATGGAGAAGACAGTGATCTTCTTTGGCAAGGGCAAGATTCTCTGTGAGAGAGGGGCACATCAACAGAGACTGAGGTTAGAGCTCAGAAGTTAGCTAGATATGGTGAAGCAGATGAAAGAGCAGGGGCACTCCAGGGACAGGGGCAGTCTGTACAAAGACCCAGTCTGGAGGAGAGGAAGCCAGTGTGTATGTGAGGGGGAGAGAAACCACAGACAAAATGGCAGAAAAAGAAAGAGCCAGATCATCTGGAATCTTTTGGAGGTTGCTCCATGGAAGGAGATTGTAAGTCATAAACCCAGCACCCGTTATTTCTGGACTGCATTGCTTTTTTTGAGATTTGACCCCTGGCAGGTTTTTAATAAATTATTTTATGTATCCATAAAGTAGAAAAATTCTTGATCCTTCTTTCAAGTTCTCCTTGCTTCCCACAAACAGCCAAAAAGTAAAATAGAAGTCATCTGTAACAGCACATTACATAAGATACGTTGTCAACCTCTAAAGGAGTATCGATTTTATGTAAGCCTGCCATCATGTGTAACATATCTAATTCTCCCAAGAAAATTTTGCCCCACATTGTATGACAGACTGCCTCACCATGATCCCAATTTGGGTGTGTGATACAAGGTATAGTGTTTAAATGTATGCTCAAGAACAAAATGCCAAATAAAGAATCATTAGACAATAAGTTAACACCTAGTAACAAATCTTAGTCTTGCAATCACCCAGCTTAATATATAATGGAAACAGGAATGGTATTTAGCATCTCTAACTAGTGAGGGTCCAACATTAGGAGAACTGCTTTGCTCACAACGTACCAGAGATCCAGATCCAGAAAAAACCTTGCTGAGTTAAAGGTTACAGAAACTGATGATAAGAAGAAGAATACCAAATTCAGTCGGGAAAGGAAAGTTTGAGATTTCCAAACAAGAGCTACGTGCTGGAGGAGGAGGAAACAAAACTGATAGGCTGTGACCATATGGGGACCAAAGCAAATTCAGTAAAATAACTTTCATAGTTAACTGACCCATTTTATTGCTGCTGTTGCTGCTGCCTCAAAGGACAAGACCAGGGACAAAAGATGGCATCTTCTGATAAACCAATGTCCCAGTAACAGAGTCGAGTACTTGAATGACAGTCACTTTAAAAGGCATGGGTATGAATAAACCTGAAATGTTGTCTATTACAAACCTTCTCTGCTCTTGGCATGCAATGAGTGTGGAGTGGAAAAAGACAGATGTCATTTTCAGCTATAATCAGAGAATGTTGGAATTTGGAGCGACCATGAAAATACTTGTTCATATGTCTCATTTTGCAGGTAGGGAAAGACTAACAGGTGAAACAACTTGCTCAACAAGTAAGTGGTAAAGTCAGAATTAGGACTCAGCTCTAACACCCAAACCTGATATAAGAGCATCCGTACATTTATGTGCTTCTTTCTGCAGAAAGCTGATTATACCATATTTCACAGATCATGGGATGCTATGTTCAGTTGTCCTAGAAAGATTGTTTGCTGGTTTATCATTTCTTCACCTGCATCCCTGATCTGAATGCCATTCCCCCTCTCTAGTATGTCCCCTATGACATGGAGCTCTGTCCTTTTTACTTTTAAATAATTTAATATAATAAATAATGTGATAGAAATACTTGATCATCTCTTATATAAATTGCTTTGTAAAAAGAATTAGTTTTAGGCAAGATTGTGAGGTTTGGGTAAAGAGAAGAGGGGATTTGGGAAGAAAAACTCACAGAAGGTAGGAGACATGAAATTTCTCATGGAAATTTCTCATGATGATTTCTCCTCAATTATCTTACATGACATCATGGATATGAGAACAACATAACCCAAACCTAATTCTGTGTTAAGTGTCTGATTTCTGGCAAGCCCTAACCTGTCACTGGCTTGAATTCACTCAGGTTTCAAATGAGGGGTCGCGACAGATCATTGCTTTACAGATCTCCGTTGTGTTGATACTTGCTTTGTTAGTAGCATCACTAGTTCTCTTAAACACAGAATGGCTTAAAACAGAGAACTCTGCCATCCCTCAGGTGCCATGGAAGACCACTCTGAGAAACCTTAGGGATTCATGTGATAGGACTTTCCAGTTCTGGGGGAGATGATTCCCACGAGCCTGTTCAGTTCTAATAATTTAAAGTGACCAATTCCCAAGCTACTACGGAAAACCAATACTGAGATTCAAATTGGGGAGGAAGCTAGATTGTCGTGCACCCATTAAAGGCCAGGAGCCAGATTCGCTGCTTACTTGCATCATCAAATAAACAGAGCCAGCTTCCGGGGTAAGGACTCCACCCCACCTCCGCCAAGGTAAGGACTCCACCCCACCTCCGCCAACGAAAGAACTGTACTCCGAGAGGTTGGTCACTTCATTTCAAAGCAATTAAATGACTCTCAGGGTCATTGGGGTTAGGAAGGGATCTGAGCCAGATTTTGAACCTCGTTCCGGCTGGCTACAAAAGCCCTTGATCTTTCCACTACTCTAAGTCTGAGTTATGAGTTAAGAGGCTAGTCTTGGTATTAGAAACGCCCTATTCATTTTATCTACCCAGAGGTTTCAGCCGCTGCACCAGTAGGGCCGTAAGATTAAGTAGACTCTCTGATTTCTCTCAATTTGAAATAAGTCTGAAGTGGTTTAGTAAGCTGCTGAGTGATCTTACCGCCTTATGCATATTTGATTCCACTTCATCCCCATTTCTGAATCAGCCCTTTCTCCCAGGCTCACGAAGGACACAGCGATATGACAAATGTCCTGTCAGAATGTTCTCTTTTTGAAGGAGAAATGAAGGGACATTTATTGAGCACCAATTGCATGCCATATTTGGAGCTTATATATATACATATATATACATTTATATGTATGCATATATATATATTTACTCATATGATTGAACTTTATCATCAACAGTGTTGCAATATAGAAATCCATATGTACAGTTTATGGACAAAAGAGGCGAAGGCTGCAAAGGCGGCCCCGCTGAGCACAGGTGAAGCAGGGATTTCAAATCTGGACAAGACCTTCTGGCTCTGAGCCTAATCCTCTTTTCATTTTTCCATGCTGCCTCCCTAATGGTTCCCTGTCTGGACTAAATCACAATTCGGCTGCTCTTTCATCCTGCTGCTTTTAAGGTTTGTATGCTTAACCAGGTTTCAAAATAGTCACAAGAGTTGCCTGAGTTTTCAAACAAATGTGTATTTCATTCTGACACTTTTACTCTCATTAGTTCTAAATGCTGTTAAATTAACTGAAATTCTCATACCAGCGGATAATGATCACCAGCAAAGGGTTCATACCCAGGGACAAAATAGAAAGATTAATGCATGGATGTTAATTTTGCCGCACAGAGGGTCCCAAGTGCTCTGTCATGTCACTGGAAAAGATCACTTCATTTTAAGAGACGAACCTTTTTTTGGGTAAGCACCTTATCACCGCCAGAAAGTTACTGCTTGGTAATATGCAGATGACACAACTCTTGGCAGCTAGGTGAGAGCTAGGTAGAGGCTCTCAAGTCCTGATCATGAGGACTGATTATGGGCTAAGACTGAGTCGAGAGCTGAGACAGTCTGCTTAAAGAAGTATCCACAAGGGTAAAGCTTTCTGATCTGACATGCATGTGACAATGCTTTACTCAACACTCATTGCTAGTTTCCTTTTTTAGGCAAATGTTCAATTGCCTGCTGTGTTCCAAGCACCGTGCAGGGCACCGGAGACACAAAGACATCTCAGCTGTCCGCTCTCGGTAAGTACGCCTTCTAGATGAGGGGACAGATGTATACCTGACCATAATTCCATTAATATGAATACTCTTAGTACATTTAAAGAGCATGGGAAATGTCCTGATGATGCTATTTAAAAAACGGAAGGGGTGGAGAAGGACCCAATGGGGTCGCCAGGGACTGGGCTGGGCAAGAAGAGAAATTATTCAGCCTTGCAGAAACCATGGGAAGGGATCAAAAGGCAGAGAAAACATCATATGTAGGAGCCTGGAAGAACATACCTTCAAATAATAATGGAAATCATCTCAGATGACTAGCAGGTTGATTTGGAGACAGAGTGATGGAAGATAAATCCAAGGAGCAGATTGATACCAGATTATGAGAGTCCTTGAATGCCCTACTGAAGCCTCCAGCTATTATTATATAGATGTTTGGAAGCTAGCTTCCTTTCTGATCAGGTGACCCCGTGATCACCAGCGGGGAGGAAGAAAGCGAAGGTCACAAGGACTTTGGACAGCTGTTTTCAGCTTACACCAATCACACAGCTCCCGAACTAACATCATATCTTAGGAAAAAAAGACACGATGTTCTCTCCATTTCAATTTTCATTTGCACTAAAATGGATGGCCTTTTTACACACTATCAATAATGCCTGTGCTGGAGGAGCTTTTAATAGGACAAACATTCATCATTTTAAGGTTACTCTTTCCCCAAAAGCATGAGAGCAATCTGTTGGTAAAATGGAAAAACCTTGTGCACTAGGCTGCCCTGCTGCCTTTTTTTCCAGGTGGTGCCCACTGATAGGAGACAGTGGCAATGAGTGGAGACGAAGTCATATGAATTATCATTCTTCTGAGCATCCCTCCCACCGGAGAGGCTGTGCTGAGTAACAGGGTCAGCACAAGAGCAGCTGCCCAAGGCTCTAACCCCAGCTTTGTGACCAAATCAGTGTCATCTTAGGTAAATTACTTCTTCTCCCTAAACCTAAACCACCTTATTTTTAAAGTAGGATCGCACTACGAATTCTCCGTGTCCTCCCATAATCGCGAGGTCCTGTACGATCTTGATATTAGTTAAAAAATGGGAAGCATTATGTTCAAAGTTCCTGGTTTATTATCCGCAGCCCCACTGCAGCTCACATCACGTAACTTGAACATAACAGCTGCTTTCCATCCATATTGTCCCTCACATTGAACACTCTTCCGATTCAAATATACCCAATATCGGTACCATAATGAACTGTGATTCATTCATTTAAATTTAATAGAAGAATTTCAGATGAGCTGTCAGTCCAAATCAAAAGATCAAATATATATGGTGCTCAGATATTCTTTATTAATAAGATTTTAAACTCCAGTTCCCAGTTAGTCCATGGGTGGTGAGTATGGTGTAGAGAAGTTGCTTTGAGTCAGATCATGTAAGAGTGTAATTGGTGCTTTGGATTCGAATTCAACCCACCTTCACCCTGTCAGCATTTAGAGAATACAAGGGTGTGCTTGACTCCATGGGAAGTCTTGGTAACCACCGCAAAGTAGCAGAAGACCACATTCCTGACCTCAGGGAGGCTATAGTCTAGTTTAGGGGGCAAAACAAACACCCATGAGAAAGAGAGTAAGTCCAAGGTATTCTCTAACGGTGGCCCCAAGAATTCAAGGTTAAACGGTATCAAGGGGTGGAGTTATCCTGGAGAACTTCAACAGAAAGTTCTCTTCTTCTCCCCACCCCACTCTTTTTCTTAAATCTTCATAGCAACAAGTGTTCCTCTTCTTTCTTTTTTTTAAAAAAGATATTTATTTATTTATGTATTTATGTATGTATGTATGTATGTATGTATTTATGTATTTGAAAGAGAGAAACACAGCTAAAGAGGGAACACAAGCAGTGGGAGTGAGAGAGGGAGAAGCAGGCTTCCTGCTAAACAGGGAGCTGATGTGAGGCTCGATCCGGGGACTCCGGGATCATGACCTGAGCTGGCAGCAGATGCCCAGCACTGAGCCACCCTGGCACCCCCAAGTGCTCCTTTTCAATGGTTCATCCCATTTCTAGCATTACATTATTATGATTGGTACCATATCCTTTATATTTAAGTGCTCTGAGATCAGGAACCATACTGTTTTCATTTTAGTGTCTTCCAAATGGCCCTAGTAAAGTGCATTGCATGCATCAGACATTAGAAAATGGATATCAAGTACACGATTGAATCAGTGAAGAAAATGAATTGCATTGAGCAGGAGTCACAGAATACTTTCAGAGACAGTGAGGAGATTGGAGAGACTGAAGTGAGGAACCCTCTTTGGGGCATACTAGCACACGCGTTTATGTAGACAGAAGAGGGCTGGCCGAGAAGGGGTCCACAGATAAATATTAGAGCTGAGGACTTTGCTTTTGGACTGGCGATGCTTGTAAAGTTTCCTGAGAAGAGAAAAGGTATGTGACAAAATCTGTGCCTTAGGAAGATCTAGCAATTTTGCATAGGATGGTTGAGTAGAGACAAGAAAATCAACCGAGAGTTTATTATCATAGTACAGACATAGAAACACTGCCTTCAATTTTTTGATCTTTAATTCATTAAGACTCTATGGGCAGAGCCTTATTTTATCTTGTCCTGGCTACTTCTCTAACCTCATCTTCAATTATTTACCCTTTGCTCCCTCCAGTCCAGCTTTGCTACACCTTCAATAGGTCTAGTAAAACTCTTGGTGCAAGACTTTTACTCTTCAGTTCTGCCTAGAAAGTTATTCTCTGGGCAGAATGCTCTTCTTCCTAATAACTAACTGGCTCCCCCACTTCATGTAGGCGTCCTATCAAACATCACATCATAGACAGCCTCCCTATCCACATTAACTATGATGGTACCTCACATTCTCCACCTTGTCAACTCTATCTTCTTAATCTTAATTGATTTTTTTTTCATAGTTTTTGTTGTCTACCCAGGTGGAACGAAAACTGTAACTGAAGACATCAGAGACTCCGTTTTTTGTTTGTTTGTTTGTTTGTTTGTTTGTTTGTTTTTAGCTGTATTCCTAGGAATAGTGCCAGGCATATAACTGGTGCTCAAAAAACTTGCTGAATGAAGAAATGAATCAGCAACTCCTGGCACTAACATGAGCTGATAGACAGTTTCTCTCTTCCCAAGAAAAATAAACATTTCCGTCTTACTTCCAATCTTTTTATTTTATCCTCATGTTCACACTAAAGCTAAAATTATCATCTTGCAATGCAGGGTAGAGGCCAAGTGCTAGCCTATGGATCCATAATCTTGGCTGTGGATGTTAAAACATGGGGCTCCAACTCATGACCTCCAGACAAGAATCACACAGTCTACTGGCTGAGCCCACCAGGTGGCTGTAGACGTGACTCTGTGTGTTAATGTTGAGTGGCTTCGGGCTCTTCCTTTCAACATATTGTCCTGTCTTACCTACTGAACCATCTTTGTAAATATCATCTCTGCATGGCCCCTTGCCTTCTGCAACCCAGGCTCCAAAACAGCAGCCAAAGTAGTGTTTTATAAGTTCAAGTTTAAAGCCATCAATGAATGCCTGTCATCTTAATGATGAAGTCCATGATGTTTCATGTGCCCACAAGGCTCCATATGCTCTGTCTGTTTATTGTTGCTTTAGCTTAATTGTATGTCACACGTGTCTTTTCTGCTCAAGCCACAAAGGTTTTTTTCCCAGGATCTTGATTATATCAGACTTTTGCCCTCAGAAGCATTCTTAGATATGCTAGTCCTTACTGCTTGGAAGGCTTTCTTCCTTTATCACCCCCTTCCTTCATCCCAACTCATTCCTAATCACTGGATAAGTCTCATAGTGAATATTTCCTTAAGGAAACTATCCCAGATCCTTCAGCAAGGCTGCACACCATATCCTTTTTTTTTTTCAGATTTCATTTGAGAGAGAGAGTGAATAAGAGAGAAAGTATGAGTGGAGAGAGGGAGAGGGAGAAGCAGATCCCCTATTGAGCAGGGAACCCTTGAAGGGCTTGATCCCAGGATCCCGGGATCATGATCTGAGCCACTCAGATGCCCACCACATACTTGTCTTAATAATAGCATACTCTTCTCCCTTAATATCAATTATTTTAAATTAATTTTATACAATCAAAATAATATAAGCAGATAGTTATTTCTAAATATTAGGCTTATACTTCTCTCTTATCTATTAACTTCCTATTAGGGAAAATTAAGATTTAGCTTTCTTATACTGCCCTTTTTTTCTGTGCCCTCTCATCCTCTCGGTAGGAGTTATAATATGCCCTTTGGTTTAAAAATATGCAGTATTTGTGTTGCTATAGCTAGACAAAAACTATTCATAGCTGAGCACTGTTGGGTATCACAATTAGATTCTCTTTCCTTTTTAAAAAAATAATAGTCTCAGGGTGTCTGGGTGGCTCAGTCGCTTCAACATCTACCTTCAGCTCAGGTCATGATCTCAGGGTCCTGGGATGCAGCCCTGCATTGTCAGGCTCCCTGCTCAGTGGGGAACCTGCTTCTCCCTCTCTCTCTGCTCCTCCTCACTGCTCTGTGCTCATGCTCACTCTCTCTCTCAAATAATCTTTCCAAAAAAGTCTCATTTTTTCATTTAAAAAATTTCTTTGTGCCTGTTTACAATTCTTTCTCCCTTTTGATAACCTTTCATTATAATTTTCCATCAATTCAATCCCTATCAGAGGCTCCATCAGATCTAAGTTCTATTTTTCTCAAAGTCATTCCTCAGATAGACTTCTGTTCCTCTTCCATCTGGGCTGGTTTCTCTCCAGGACTGCAGAAGAGATGCAGGACACAGCTGCTGTCCCAGCTTCCCCTTCTGCTATTAATTCTAAACCCCCTTAGCCTGTCTCTTAGGTTTCATTCTCTGTTTCCTAGAATTTGGTTTTGATTTTGGTTATGTTCCTTTTGTTGTTGTTGTCTCTTCCAGAATTAACTTTCTTGTTTTCATGGAGTCCTTTTTCTAGTTCATGTCTCAGGCTAAAAAAAAATGGTAGCATGGCAAGAGGGGATGATGATGGCAGACCTTGGATCTCAAGTCACGTTCTCCAGACGGACTGGTCACCCTCCATGCCTGGGACCCAGCTGTCTTCTGGCATTCTCCCTGCACCAGCACCCTACAGAAGCCCTTTGCATCATTCCTGTATCTCCCTTTCTTCTTGTCTTCTAGTTTTACTCCTGTCGTGGAAGTAATCCTCCAAGAGTTTCCAGAGAAACAGTTCATGGGAGATTATTTCTTAAGATGTTAAAAATGTCATTATTCTACCAATACATTTAATTGGTATTTTGGCTAAATGGGATTTTTTTCAGTGTGAAACAATCTTCTTTCTTAATGTTGAGAACAGAGCTCCATTATCTTCATGCTTTCAGCTTTTTTATGAGAAAGCTGAAGCCATTTGGGTTTCTGTTTTATGTCGTTGCTTTCCCTTTATTCTTTCTGAAAACTCATTTGTCCTCTGTACTCTGAAATTATAGAATATTTACTTTGTTGTGGATGTTTTTTCATCCTTAATTCTGGGCCTTCAATCATCTCTTTCATCATGAAAATTCAGGTCCTTCAGTTCTAGAGATTATAAATTTTTTAATGATAATCTCTATTCCAGATACTCAGTTTTCCCCTTCAGATACTCAGTTGTCCATGATTCAAATGTTCTGAAACTGGTTCCTTATTTTTATTTCTTAAAAATTTCTCTTATATTTTTCCCTAACTCTATCTTTTGCTTTACTTTCTGTCTCCAACGTTATCTTCCAAATCATCCAGTTAGTTTTTCATTTTGCAATATGTTTTCAATTCCTTAAGTATTTTTATTGTTATTTCTGAATATATCTTTATAGATGCATGAATATATTTGCAGTTTCTAAATTGTGATACACATAATATGTATGTCTATGTACATGCATATATCTATGTGTATATATACATCTGTGTGTGCATATATAGCTTTTAATTCCTCCAATTTGCTTTTTGTCCCCACCTTTTATTCTATTTTTTTGGTCTCATCTGTTGGAGGATTTCTTCAGTTGTCTCAAGTATCAGTGGATTGTGGTCTGCACACAGTGAATAGCAGGCAACTAAAAATCTGATCAGGATCTCAGAGGGTATATATAATTTCAACTTCACTTTAGGAGGTTCCAGGTGGGCTGGGCTCTTTTGGGGGGAGCCCTTGATGTTGGTGAGGTAGACTGTTACATCATCAGTGACCTCCAGGGAATGACGCCTCCTGGAATTCATGAATGTTCACAATGACGCAGAGCTAGGCTTATGACTGATTTCATCAATAGAGAAGAGATACTATACCAGTTCTCGGCCCTTTCTGGGCTTCCATCTTAAACTGCTCCCTCTTGAAACACTACTTGGAAACTCCACGATGCGAGGCAGCCCAGGCAGCCACCTGGAGAGACCCATTGGGAGGGGAAAGGATGCCTCTCACTGACAGCTCCGAGTCGAGCTCTCCATTGAGACTTTACACGCTTCTGACCATCCTTGTACCCTAGTCAATGGCAGAAGCTGGTGCACTGCTGACTCAGTCCACAGAATTTTGAGAAATACTAAGCTGTTACTTTAAGCTACCAAGTTTCTTAGTGGTTTGTTATACAGTACTAGATAATTTGTATGATTAGCTCTTTTTTAAATTTGAGCTTGTCTGATTTCCAGGAAGGAGTCTTCCAAACGCCTATCTGGTTGTCAACAGCTGTCAGCCTGCATTCTGAGCCCTACTTAGAAAAAGTACCAGAGGTTCTCAGCATTCAGTATGCACATGGTCAGTTAACGCCTGCCTTGTATTTCGGATGGTACCCACGTTCTTGACTCTTCCCCTCGATTCTGGTGATAATACATCTTACCAAAAACCAGAAATCCATTCTTCTGTCAGGGAGGAGGATAGACTGACAGTCTGTCACTCAGCATCATGGCATGAGAGAAAAGACCTAGATTTCTAATTTTCAAAAGTATTTTACTCAATAAAGTACATTTTACCTCCCCCATGCCCATTTCCCCTAATTTTAAGAGTTCCTGGAACTGCCAGAACCTACGCCTTTTAGAGGTTTTATAGTATTAATTGAGTTGTTTTCTAGCTGTATTGCTGGCTGCAGATTCGCCCTTCTTTGGTGAAATAAGCCCATCATCTGCTTTTCAGGTTCCAAAACCTCGTTAATGTTACTTTGCTTCTGTTTTCCCTGCATTTTTGGGTTTAAATCCTCAGGAAAACACATGTTTCCTGTAGTTTTAGTGGTTTTTTTTGAGAAGTAGAAATTAGAAATTAGATGTGTATGTTTAATCTGCTATCCTAGCAAAGAATTCCTGATTATTATTTTGTAACTCTTTGCTTTTACTTTTATTTTGAAATAATTATAGATGCAAAGGAAGTTGCAAAACAATGTGCCCTTTACCCAGTTACCCTCAATGGTAACCCCTCGCATAGCTAGGGAAATAGCAAAACCAGGGAACTGATGTGGGTACAGTCCACAGAGATTATTTAGCTTTAGTATTGTGTGCTTGTCTGTGTGTGTGTGTATGTGTGTGTGTGTGTGTGTGTGTGTGTGAGAGAGAGAGAGAGAGAGAGAGAGAGAGAGAGATTCTATGTAATTTTATCCTATATGATGCAGAACTGCTCCAGCACCACAAGACTCCCTGCGCTACCCCATGATAGCCAGCCCCCCACCCCTCAACCCTAACCCCTGGAAATCACTAATGTGTTCTCCATTTCCATCATTCCATTACTTTAAAAATGCCATTTAAGCAAAATCATGCCGAATGTAACCATTTACTGAGACTTTTTTTTTTTTTTTTAAACTCAGAATGATTCTCTTGAGATCTTGATTGTGTTTTCAAAGTCTGGAATCCTCACAAAGCTGTAGGCTCCATGAGATAGGGACCGTGTCTAGCTTATACACAGTAGGAACTAAATCAAAATTGTTCTAAGCGACTGAATAAAGCTCTGGTTCCTGATCCTCTTTATTAAGGATAATTTTGTCTCCAATTACTAGAAAAATAATAACTTAAAAAGGCTTAAATAACACAGGGCTGTTTTGTCTTACATATCAAGGAGTCTAGAGGGAGAGTCGTTCTAGCTGATGTCAACATCATTATCAAGTACTGAGGCGCTTCCTGAGCTCTTCTCCCCAAATGGTCCCTGGATGATTCACCACAATTCTAGATATTACGATGCAGATGTTACAATAGTCAATGAGATGTTATAGGAATATCAATGAGAAAATGGAGGTATTTGCTACGAAATAGCAAAAAGATCATGTCCACCTTTGACTACTCTGATTATAATCTAGAAGTTTTGAAAATATATTCACACACCCCCATGTTCATAGCAACATTATTTGCAATAGCCAAGACACAGAAATAACCTTAGTGTCCATCAATAGATAAATGAATAAAGGTCTGTGTCTGTGTGTATTTCAGCCACAAAAAATGAGGATATCCTGCCATTTGTGACAACACAGATGGATCTTAAAGACATTATGTTAAGTGAAATAAGTCAGAGAAAGACAAATACTATATAATCTCATTTATATGTGGAGAAAAAAAAAAAAAGACCTCATAGAAAAAAGAGATCAGACGATCAGACTTGTGGTTGCCAGAGGTGGGGGGAAAAGGACAGGGAATTGGAGAAAATGTACAAATTTCCAGTTATAGGATAAATAAGTCCTAGGAAGGTTCAGGATGTAATGTACGACAGGATAATTCTAGCTAATAGTGCTATTTGATGTGTGGGGAAGTTGTTAAGAGAATAAATCCTAAGAGTCCTCATCACCAGGAAACTTTTTTTTTTTTGCTCTCTCTTTTACTGTGTTTGTACTCAATGGAGGTTAACTAAACTTTGTGGGGATCATTTCACAATATATATAATTCATACCATTATGCTGTATACCTTAAACATATCTCAAAACCACTGAAAACAATCTAGAAGTTTCAGTAGAGCTCTTAACTCCTATAAACTCAAGATCTGCATTGTTTTGAAATTTAAATTGTTCTAAAAATTAATTTAAAGCTGTGAGGCAGCTTATATTAATAATGCAGGGGGAAAAGAGTGAAGGTTTTTCATCTTATTAAGGAAATAGCCTTAGTTTCTCTCTGAACTTTTCAGGACAACTTCCCATTGTCCTTCTGTTGATTGTATTCACTCTTCTCTTCCGATGATGGCACTCCTCTATCCTAAAGGACTAACAAGATATTCATGAAATGCTGCTAATGGAACATAAACAGAAACATACTAACCAGTGTCAGCAGTCTCGGAGGCTGCTGAAACGGTGGGTGGTATTGCATTTTTACCCCTTAGATCCGATTTTCTCCATTATGAAAAGAACAATCATTAAAGGAGTCTGTTCTGTCCATAATGTTCTTCCCAGACCCTTCATTTCAGTCCAGTTTCATTAATTTGGTGCTTAAATTTATTGCTCTGCAGTCTAATGGGTATTACTCCTGTCAGCATTAAATTTAATTTACTGCAATGGGGCAGAGGGGTGGCTGAAACCAGATTTTAATTCCCAAGCCATTAAAACATGTTGCCCTTGATAAACAAGATCTTTATTATACACCAGTACAATGTGTGTGCCTATAGGGTTCCTGCTCTGTGAAATGTGCTTTTGGGATACCTTTTTCTTTTTTAAAATGAGATTTAGTCTCTTTTATATGAATGTTCCAGAAATGTTGAGCTGTTGAAGCATATTATTTTATGTTTTGTTTTATTTTGTTTTTTTTCAGATGATGAAATAGGAAATCTAAGCCCAGCCAGACTATAGAATTCTGCTGTATTCCTGCTGGGACCTTCTCACCAGTGGATTATAGCCAAAGACACAATATTGACATTTTTTTTTGTAAGGGCAGATACTAGAGACAGAAAGGATTTCTTTATTGTCAAAATGAAAATAAATCTTTTTAATCTTAAAAAATTTCAAAGGATATGTTATTGTTAAAGTAATTTGCTTGTCAAGAATTCAATTGGTAGGGACTGTTATATACTATCAGCATTTTGTCCTATATCCTTCCAGATCTCTCCCATCTTTCTCCTGCCCACCCTCTATGCATATGGGTGTGTGTATACATTTCCTGTATATATAAATTGGTGTGTATAGATGTGTGTGTGTACCTTTGCTGCATATGTATTTACTGAACCTTCTATTTCTATGCATAGTATGTAACAATTATTTGATAAATGCTCATAGACTTAATGAGTTGACTTATTCTTTTTATTAATTGTATCAATTAGATGCATAATACTGTATGTAAAACAAAGCAAACAAAAACCACTTCAAATTGACTGGAGATGAGAACATCCATTAGCACAGCCTAAAGGGAGCTTATCCGTCTAATGGACTTACATGTTGGTTTATGGGCAGTTCCATGATGTTTTCTAGGTTCAAGATTTTCCCTGTCTCTCCTCTATTCTGTGGTCCCCAGGAGAGGCTGTGTTCTAAGATGAGTCTCCTTGTTTCTGTAACAGTTAGAGCTCCCTGTTTCCTCATTCACAACTACCATTCTCTGGCTCACTCAAGAACAAACAAAAACTTTCCCGAAAGTCTGTAGTCTGCCTCTTCTCCCCTATGGTTAACCAGAATTTGTTCCCAAGACCTTTCCTCAACCTGTCCCTAGCAGAGGGAGGTAAGAGTTCCATCAGGCCAACCCCTAGCTTGTTCCGAGAAATAGAACTGCAGGTCTGATGAGTAGCAAAATCTAGTTTCTAGTAAGAAGAAAAGGCAGGATATACCCAGATTCATCATCAGCAAAATCCACTATGGTAATATAAATCTTTACGGTTCTGAATGTTCTGAAATTTTCCTTTGGATTCACTCACTGACCTCAAGAAGTATTGGATAGAACTGTTTTCCATTTTATTTGTAGGTGTTTGCTTTTTGGGTTTGGTTTTTCTTTTTTAAGATTTTAAGTGATCTCTGCACTCAACATGAGGCTTGAACTTACAACCCCAAAATCAAGAGCTACATTGGTCTACTGACTGAGCCAGCCAGGTACCCTTGTCTTATTTTTAGTGTTTTTGTTTTTAAATATTTGCTTTGTGATAGAGGTTTCTTTTGCTGTCTTTTTTGCCTTTCTCCCTTTTGGTAATTTCAAAGATTTGAATTTAAAATTGTGGATTTTCCAGTAGCTCTCTTAACATCTAACAACTCTAAAATAATACATCTAAATTTTATTTACTAGTTTAGCAAGTTCAACAATATCTACTGGTAACCTGTCCTGAAAAATACAGATCACATTGTACTTAAAGTGCCTCCTGCCTCTTGTGTCTCCCCTTCCTTGATCTTTATTAGTATAAAATTTTACACATCAGATCTGATACCCTTTGCACTCAATTCTGTAAGCCATTTAATAGGGGTTCTAAAGTCTAATTTCTGTATTTATGTACATCCAGTGATCCTTGCTACTTTTTTTAAAATTCAGGTCCCAAATTCCCAAGTTTCTCATTTTGATTCTTCTCCTCTTTCTTTTGATTGGCTACATCGCAAAAAAGATATTTATCCAGTCAATCAAGCTGACTGCAATTTTTTTCTAAATTCTTAAATTACAGATATTACATTTCTATGCCATTTTATAAGAACAATAACTTAGCAGGGTATGAAATTCTTGTATTTTCTCTTCTTACAACTCTGAAAATATTATTCTGATGTATTGTTCCATTGAAGTGTGGCTAAGGAGAAATGTGAAGCCAATATGATTTTTTTCTTTGTTTAGATATTTCTGTTCTATTTAGATTACAACAGTATTAATTTTAATATCCAGGAATTACATTAATTTGATCAGGGTATGTTTCAGTGATTGCCGTTCTTTAGCACTTTTTCTCCCTTAGATCACATAGTATACTTTCGATCTGTGCATTTATGGCTCTGTTCATCTTAGGAAAGCTTTCTTGTATTATATTCCTGAATATTTTTTTCTGGTAATATGTAATGTGTTTAGTATGTTGTTTTTTTTTTTGTTTGAGCAGCAAGCAGGGTAGTTATCCATATGTTGAATATATTTTTTGTGTCCTCCAAATACCCTTGCCTTTCTCTGCTATTATTACTACCTTCCTCTGTTTTATACAAGTTTCACAATTCTATTTACCAGGCCCCTGTATTTTATCAGTATCTACACAAACTCCTTCTACATTTTCATGGGGCTGTCGTTTACATAAAATATCTTATTTCTGTCTCCTCTGATATTTGGCAGCTCACTCATTCTCTTTTGCAGACTTGGTAACTTTTCTTCAATCCCTTGTAATTTTTGAGATGCTCATGTTTCTTTAATTGCTTGAGAGTATGAGAGTGGTTATCTAAAATGTCCTTTTATTAATTAAGTAACTCTTCTTAAGATACATGTTTCCCATTTGTCTTTTATTAATTCTTTTTTTATTAGGTTATTTTTGCATATTTGCTTTCTGAATAAGAATAATTCACTTGTGACCTCTATTTTTCAAAATAGGAGGGAACAAGAGACTTATTTGGGGCAGGTAGTTCCTCATTTCTGATTTGTTACCTTAGAATACTCTCTTCTCCAAACTACAATACACTCTGTAGTGTGAGAACGCTCACTCTCAGGGGTCAAATTTCCCTCTTTTAAGGGCCATGATATTGGTCAGAAAGGGGATTAGCTTGAATTAGTGAATTTCTACAGCTCATAGGAATTTTTAATGACGAACTACCCCCTAAGCTCTGCTCAGTTACCACTATTCAGGAAATTGCAGTAGTACTGCTATTCCCCCATCTCTTCTCTACCAAATCTAGATCTGATAAAACAAAGATGTCATTGTGCACACCCCCTCCTCTCTCTTCCACCAGTCTGAAATGTGGATTTTCATATTCCCCACAAATGATTGTGACCATAGGCTCTGAAATCAGACTGTCTCAGTTAAATCCTGGTTTTCCCCGGGTCTCTTAGGCAAGTTGGCTTGCACCCTGTGATTCATAGACATTACCTCATCCATAAAATGGGGATACTAATAGTACCTGCCTTATGGGGTATAAAATGATTAAATAAACCAGTGAACTTAAGACACTTAGGACTGGCACACATCAGACATTCATGGGTTCCTTGAACCCCTTCATCATTAGAAGATGCTTACTCATTTACCCTCCCAGCATAATTTAACTTTCAAAGTTATATACATCTTATCTGAAATCTGGAGAGGTAGGAATACAGTTGACAGCCTTCTTGATTTGAGAGAAAAGTCATTGTATTACAAGTACTTTTCATAGCTTGGGGACAAAACTTTCAGTTGCTTCTTATTGTTACTGTTGATGATCTTTTATTCCCCATCGTGTGTGTCAATCATTTATTTAATGTAGGTTCAAGCCCCAGTGTAATGAGTAGCTTGTTTTTGCCCTTGAGAAGAATTCTATTTTATTTTTTATTCTTATTCTAGAAATATACATGTTCATTGTTTTTAAAAAATCTAAATAAATAAAAACACATCACTAAAAATCTCATTAATCAGAATCAGTTCCACCAATTGGCTAAACATCCTTTCAATAACTTCTGCACACATATGTGCCATGTACACACACACACACACTCTCTTTCTCTCATGCTATTAATTTGAATACTCTTCTGCATCCCCTTTTTCTCCTTCCACAGTGTTATGAACTTCTTTTTATGTAAAGAAACAGATAACTTGAAATGGCTTCATGTAATTCCAATGGATGAAAATAACCCAATTTACTCATAGACATTCAGTTTGCTTCCAGATTTTATGGGACCTTTCCTTCCTATGTCAAACAATGTTTTAATGAGCATACTTGTCCAGTGACATCTTTAATGCTACCATCCCAACTGCAGAATGAGACAGCAGGTCTGTGACTCGCTCCATTTAGCCTGCTCTTTGAAAGTGCACCTTTTGGCCAAGAGGCTGATAGCTCTCTCTTTTTCTCTAAGAGATAAGTCATATGCTTTTAAAAAAAATGCTATATCAGCCACCACAAAGATGGACTATGACTCAAGCCTAGAATGAAACCTGTTTTCTCTTTTCAGGGGAACTCTGAAGTATTAAAAGGATGGATGTAGGGTGCTAAAAGAACAATTACTGTCTCTGATTTTTCCCTAAACTGGCATCTCTGCCCGAGGAAGCTCTAAATATGAAATCCACTTGTTCGGCTAACACCTTACTTTGTTCAGTAAAATCCATGCTTGAGGGCTGTCAAGAATCATGAGTCTTATCACTTGTCAAAAACCCACGGAAAAGACAGGGCTATTGAAAGGGCTGGAAAGGAGAGAAAGGAAACTCTCAGAGGTGCAGAAACCAAAACTCAAAAAAGTCAAAAGTTCTGCTGTTTCTTTTTTGTATTTATCCAAATTTCTATTTCTGGACATTTTGGGAAATTAATGTGCGAGCCTGCAGAGCTGTTAATGACTCCAACTATATAGCAGTGAATCATCTCATATGGTTCCTTCTAGCATGTAAATTCCTTTTACACAATGTATATTCTTTTAGATACAAATTCTGGTAATATCTTTTATGTGATTGCTCCTTCCTTGTATTTTTTTCATGCAGAAATATTCCTTTTCCCTGTAGATATTTATCAGGCAGATCGTGCCTACATTGCACAGAGAGATTACTCCACTACCATTTTTTCTGCATGGTAAATTGATAGCTGCAAAAGAGTAACTGTGGGTATAAAATGTTCCAGGAAAAGCCTTAAGACAAAGAGAGTAGAGTATAGATCAACTAGCATCATGAGTCTTTGCTGTTAATGAACATTATTGCACTCTTTGAAAAGTATTTTGGCTGATCCCAGCACCACTCTCGGATGTTTCTATTTCCATGGCAATTTTTTTCTTTACCAAAGGAAAAAAAAGTAAACCATCCAAATAAAGTAAAAGTGGATTTATTCAGATTCATCTTATAACCAGTTTTACTATAATACTTGTGAAAATATAAATGTGCTCCAAGGTGATTGTTATATTAAGGAATAATTTAAGTATACCTCAAATGTCACATTTGCTTATTTGTGACTTTATCAGGAAGAAACATCAACGAACACAGAAAACCACAAGCAGCTGAACCCAGTCAAGGAGAAATACATAACACATGGGACACCCACACACATACGAATAGATTTCAAAGATCTGTGGCTGCTTCAGTTCATGGCTAGAACACCCAACCATCCACATCTGGTTTACAACTTTCTCTACTTTCTCTCTTTCTTCTCTAATTCTTTCTCCCTCCTTCCACCTGATAGAACGCAACAAGAGAAATAAGCATCATTTTTGTATTACTCCTGTCAAAGGTGCATGAAATGAATCTAATTGGAAATACTGAACAAACCCAAATTAAGGGACATTCTCTAAAATAATTGACCTCTGATATTTGAAAGGAGAGAGTGAGAAACTGCTCTAGACTGGAGACTAAAGAGGCATGAGAACTGAATGAAATGCCTGATCCTGAGCAGGCTCCTTTTGACATATAAAACATCATGGGGTCACTTAAATAGGCAATGAAGACTGGTATTGTAATGTGACAATGTCAATCTCCTGATTTTAGCAGCTGGCCAGAGTTTATGTAGGTGAATGACCTTGTTTGTACAAAAGACACCCCAAAGTATTCAATAATGATTGGATTAGGTTGATAACTCCTATTCTATATTTATTTGTGGAAAAATAAAGTTCTTTGCACTGTACTTCCATGTTTTCTGTATGTTTATAATTATTTAAATTTTTTTAAGTCAGTAGTGACTTTTTAATAAATAAAATTAAAAAAAAAACAGTGGTTTGTGATATGTCCCAAGCTGCTTGTAATTTTAGATGTCAACTTAGCTAAGTCAAGGTACCCAGATCTTTGATCAAATATTATTCTAGATGTTTCTGTGAAGGTATTTTGTAGATGAGATGTTTAGATGAGATTACATGTAAGTAGGAAGACTGAGTAAAGCAGATGTGAATGAGATTACCTTCATTAGAGGGCTCCAGACTTGAGCTACAATTCTTTTTTTTTAAGATTCTTTTATTTATTTGACAGAGAGAAACACAGCCAGAGAGGGAACACAAGCAGGGGGAGTGAGAGAGGGAGAAGCTGGCCTCATGCTGAGCAGGGAGCCCGATGTGGGACTCGATCCCGGGTCTCCGGGATCATGACCTGAGCTGAAGGCAGTCACTTAACCAACTGAGCCACCCAGGTGCCCCTTGAGCTACAATTCTACAAACTGTGAGCCAGTTCCTTAAAAATCAATCAGTGTCTCTCTGTAGATCATAGGTAGATAATCAATGTCTACAATGTAAATAGATAGATAGATAGATAGATAGATAGATAGATAGATAGATAGAAAGATAGAAAGATAGATAGATAGCACATAGATATATGTGGAGACACATGGTTATAGGAATGTATATATCCCCCCTACTGGTCCTATTTTTCTGGGAAACTCTAATACACTGTTCTTCTCTACACTTGGCTTCTTACCTAGTGTTACTGTGTGAGAACTCAAGTTCCATATTGAATGAACTTCAGGTATTCAGGAGAAGATAGAGAACTAAAACTTTTCATGTGAATTACATCATTTAAAAAATATTGACTCAAGTCTTTAAAAAATATGGTGAGATCCAAACCAGACACATCCATGTGCCAGATCTGGACCTCAAGATGCCCGTTTGCAGCCTCTGCTCTGTGGATACAACCCTTGCCAGCCTTGGCACCACCATAGTGAGAGGACCAGAAAGAAAGCCAGCAGCCGAGGCTCAGGCACTACACAATTGCTTCAACTTGAGCAGCTGTGTTGGGTTGTTTTCTATATTAATTTTCTACACAAGGTTTACCCGGACAGAAGGGTTTCAATGCTGATTGTTTAAGAGGTTAAAAATGACTACTCTTAAGAACCAGCATCAAATCCTTTTAAAATGGCAAAACATCACCACAGAGATGCTCTCAGTCATTCTCCTGCTCAGCACCAACCCACAAGTACCACTTTTCATTCTGTCACCATGAAATGTGATGTTCCCACAGTAGGGTTAGCTTCTGCCACAGTTCAAAGCCTTCAGAACCTCCTTCCCCTGGGAAGACTGAAGTGAAGACAAAATCTGAGGATTTACTGGGAACCACATATGTATAGTGAAGTCTGGGATATCTCTTCTCTCCATCTCTTTTTCTTTCAGGTCCTTCTCTACAGCTCCCTAATCCTGTGCCTCACTAGCTCCTGCTTGAATTCCTTCCATGTTGTCACCTTGTATGGAGGGGCAATAAACAACACTCTAGACAATCAGGGTCCAAGAATTCTACTTGGCTGTAAGGGAAGCTTTGGGGACATGATCTGAAGAAAATGAGTAGGACATAACCATCTCCAAATCCTAAAGGGGTCAGCACTAGGATGTCATATCAAGACAACACTCCAAAGGTCAATGCAGCATTACAAATTTAAGAACCAAGCATCCTACCTAATTAATGTGTCTCATGAATGATTTATTCATATATGTCAGTTCATCAGAAAACATGGTAAGAACATGGAATAGAGAATTTAGCAGTCAGTGGGAAATAAGCTGGATATTAGAACCCCAACCCAGTGTTTCAAATGTACGGTGGGAAGCCCAGTTCTAGAATAAAAGTAGATGTCTGCTCCAGAAAAAAAGGGTAGTGTGTGGACATAGAGGGAGGAAGACCCTGTCTATAGGAGTGTACCAATCCAAGAGGTAGGGAGTGCTACTGCATGGGGGCCACATGTCCGTCTATGACTTGTTCAGTACTGGAGTCTGGGTCAGGTTGGCAGAGGTAGACTCAGGTAAATCTAGGATATGGCAAGGCATGCGGGAGTCCATAGACCATGGCTCAGCCTTTATATTTGAGGATTAGGCGCTATGCTATGACTTTTTTGTGGGGAGGGGAGCACTATGACTTTATCCAAACCCCTAACCAACAGCTCAGTCTGGAGCCACCACAGTAGGGTGGCAACAAAGGGTAGAAAACAAACCAGGAGCTGAAATTAGCCTCTGATGGCCACTCTTCCCTAGAGCATAGTTGCACACCTTTCTTTAGAATAAGTCTCATTTCCCTAGAAAAATGGTAAGCCCTTGAGGCAAGGACAGACCTTCTACCTTTTTACATCACATGTGCCTGTCATAGTGACCCAGTTTTGACTCCCTCCCAAGCACTATCATGAGCCTATTATATTTTTCTACTTAAAAGTATGTAATGGTTCTTATCAGTGCATACAACAATCACAGTACAGAAAAACTTTACAACCTGCCTCCCATCCAACTTTTCAAACTCCTCTTTTATCTAAACCATACACAAGCCATGCCAACCACTCAAATTTGCTCACATGTATCAGTATCAAGCCAGAAATAAGTATTGAATTTTACTCTGAAAACTTATATGCAAGAAATATCTCATTTCTTTGTTCTCTTTGAATCAAATGAAATCTGACATTTGCACCCATTTTACCCAGTTGAAGGTAAATACAATCTTACTCATTATGGAGCTGTCTCTCCAGCCATCCCCTTTTTCAGGGCTCTTGAAAGTCTTATATTGAGCACAGTATTCAGAAGAGCTCCTCTGTGGTGTCCATGCTCACTGATGACATGCTTTCTGTCCAAGCCCTGGGGGTCTGCAGACCTCAGCTTCCCCTTCTCTCCCTCCCCCCAAATACCCCATCTCTGCATCCCCATTTCTCTCAAATCCCACCAGCATCCCTCCCACTGGACAGAGGTTACTTTCAGATAACACCTTTTAGTCCCAAAGGCAAAACTGCCCTGATTTATTTATTCATTTGTTTCTTTGTTTGGCTGTTTTTTTTAAAAAAGGAAAGGAATGTTTTTTGTAGGAGTGGGGAACAACAACAGCAAATCCAACAAATGAATCCTTTAATAAACTATGCTTCTTTCACTTCCAGTGTTCTCTCTACCTAGGCAAAACTCTCTCTCCTTCCTTCTGAGACCAGCTCAACTGTCATCAACTCAGTGAAATCTTTCTCCTTTCTTTCCCTACCAGAATTTGTAGCTCCATTTTCTGGTCTCTGGCACTTTATACCAACCTTTCCTGTAACACTCATATACCTACACTGTGTTTTTTATTAATCACATGTCTGTCCTGCCTCGCATATTGTAACTTTCTTAAGGGTAAGAAATACCTACTGTTTTTGTAGGTATTTAGAATGTAGGATGCTCAAAAAATGCTAGATAGGATGAATGAATGGACTTAAAAATAAGTTTTTCAATACTTATTTGATTGACTCTGTGTGTGTGTGTGTGTGTGTGTGTGTGTGTGTGTGTGTGTGTTAGGGGCAACCATAGACAACATCTAAATAAATAAGTCCAATTTATTTTTTCTGTCAATCAGCATTAGATGAGGACTGCTCTCTAAGAGACAGCCAAGGGACACCCTTGAGGACCAGTCCTGACCCAGCAGCAAGCAGCTTCCTCTGAAAAGGCAGAACTGAGTCCAGGTTGCAAATACTTTCCCTTTCTTAGGGAAAACATTTTCTTTAATGCTTCCAACTAAGAGACTCTCTTCAACTGGATTCCTCAAGTCAGACCCTGAGATAAAGATTTGTGAACCAGTGATTTTAGTAAGTAAATTTAAGGAAAACTCAGTAAGAGTGGGGCAACAAAACAAAACAAAACAAAACAAAAAAGGCAAAGGGAAGAGGTCAAGCAAGGGTGCAATTTCAGGCACATTTCCAGAATTTACATTCAGGCTGACTAGCCCTGGAAATGGAGGTGGGGAGGAGACCATCTCTCAGATACTTCCCGCTTTTTGTACCTGAGGCACAGTGGCTTCTTTGGCTTGAAAGTGGCCTCCAGAGAGGAGCCACAGACACAAGCCATTGAAGGATACTCTCACTGAAGCCTAGAAAGAGGCTGAAAACACCAAAAGAGAGCTGATATGGGACGTGAGAGTGTCCATTCAGACAGCACCACTGCCTCTGGGCAGTAGGGCTGTATCTTCTCACAGGGGCCACGGGAGGGGGAATGTGGAAGCAATTATTCCAAGTTAGCAAGCATCCTCTGCCCACAACAGGCTTGTGTCAGTGTCATCCAAACATCATCATCAAATGTCCCAAAGTGACTTGTTCTCAGACCTCAGGATTTTGCACAAAGCTAGAATACATGGCTTGTTGCTTAAGACCTGTACATTAGGATCGGAGAGATGGAAATTAAATCCAGAAAAAATACCCTTCAATAACTTAATGTTTTCAGTTTACTTATACTTTAATAGGAATAATAATCCCTGTCATAATAATCACTACCATAAGGATTAAATGTAGGTGACAATAACTTATTTAAGATAGTCAGTAAAATACAGCTACTTAATTTATGACTTACCAATGTTGTTGTTTTCCTGTTTTGTTCAGTGTTGTTCCTCAATGCCCAGAGCTGTGACCAGTAGGCTTTTGCTAAACAAATGAGTAAATGAGTGAATGAATGAATTTATGTTACAGCCATTCATTTATTCCCCTAATACTTAACTAACATAAGTCAAAAATTACTGATTCAATAATTCAAACTTTAATGAAGTCAAAGGATTATTGATTCAATAATTCAATAATTCAAACTTCAGTGAAACAGCCTCCATCCTTGAGCCCACATCCTAGTCTAATCAAGAAAATGATAATAGTTATTACCTGTAGAACAAATAAGCATATGGTCAGGTTAAAAAAAAGTGTTCAATGTCTTAATAAAGGGTTATAGAGGCAGAGGAAGAGAGGAGAGAACCAAAGTTAGAGGTTGGGGATGAGAGATAGCTTAATGAAGCAGGGGACTTGTTAGCTGAGATTTGAGGAAGGAGTTCTATTGCCTTCAATATTTGACAATATTTGAACTTCTTCTCTATAGCAGCAGTGCAAAAACAGACACAAGCCCAGCTCTTGTGGGATTCACATTCCAAAGGCAGGGAAAATGACAATTAATAAACAAAGCAATCAGTACGTAAGTCTGTAAGTGAGCAGAGATGACTGCTATGGAGAAAAGTAAAACAGGCAAAGGGAAATGGAGGAGAGGGTGGTGTTTCTGACACCTCAATAGGACAAGGACGGAGTTAGTCTTCTACATCTCCAGAAGAACATTCAACCGGGAAAGAACAATAGTGAAGACCCTGGGGAAAGAGCAGAGTGGCGGGTTTGAAGACTGACAAGGAGGACTGGGGTGGGGGTGGGGGGCTGGTAAGAGATGAGGTCAGAGAATTTATGGGGAGATCAGGAACTTGAAGCAATGGAGAAAGAATATTTTAAGTCAAAAGTTCACTTGGATAAAGTGCAGGGCATGACCAGGGAAGCCAAGCTGATGACGGACTCCAGCAAGGGCAACAGGCCCCTCTCAGGCCATGCTAAATCTCTTACACAGATAAAGACTTACCTAGGAGAGTCTGTATTCCCTTTGCTCATTGCAGGGCCCTGACTGACTGCTCCCTCCTAAATCTTTCCTGGTACCCTGTGTCTTCAAGAAGACTAACATCGTTGGTCTTGGGAGCCAAGTAGATAGGGGATATGGAAGAGAGAGAGGGTCATTGACAGTGTTATCTTTGACTTCACTCTCTTAATGCAACATTAAGATCTGCATTTTCAGGGAAAGAGAGTTGGCAGAGAGCATATTGGCCTGACTTGTGTTTGGTGATGTGGTTATTTATCATCCTTTAGCTTTCATCTGCTGACATGTGTGACAGCTAAATGGTAGTTTTGAAGGGGTCCCTGTGATGCTGAGGAATGACTTAAAAGCAATGAGGGGACCATGGGCTTGGTTATTAGGTTAGACTTATTGCCAGCATATGGTATTCAGAGGTATCTGAGTCCCTTTATGGCAGCTGGAAGAAATCTGTGGCAGGATGTACTGGACTTTATTGGTACAAATGAATGATACTAACCATGCCAGGGGTTTCTGAATTATGGAGATGAATTGGCTGGCAAACAGGAGGCCTGCAATTCCTTCCCATACAGGTTTCTTTTGGGAAACATGTGTACAATTCCTCCAGATTTAGTTTCAGGGGAATATGTCCTCTTGCTCATGAAAATGAGTATCTGATAAAAGAAAAAAATGCATATAATCTACCTTCTCTAGACCTAATCCTGTTATCAAATCAGAGAGCCAACAGTAAAATAAGATTACAAAAAGTCACTAGACATCTAGCCCCAGTATTTTGGTATAGGGCTTTGCCATTTACAAAGTGTGTGTGTGTGTGTGTGTGTGTGTGTGTGTGTTTAAAATTATCTGTTATTCATCTGATCGTAAAAATCCAGCAGGTTATGTGTATCACATACATCACCATTCTAGAGGTAAAAAACAAACAAACAAACAAACAAACAAACAAAGCAGCAAACAAACGAACAAACAAAACTTGGGGTCCGATAATAACGCTGTATGACTTCCTAGAAGGTGAAGATTGACAAAACCAAATGCTCTTATCTTGCTCTTTTGCATACAGTTTACCTAATGCATTTCTTAAAAAAACATTTTATTTATTTATTTATTTGACAGAGAGAAGCACAGCTAGAGAGGGAACACAAGCAGGGGAAGTGAGAGAGGGAGAAGCAGGCTTCCCACCGAGCAGGAAGCCTGATGCAGGGCTCGATCCTGGGCTGCTGGGATCATGACCTGAGCTGAAGCCAGAAGCTTAATGACTGAGTCACCCAGGTGCCCCTACCTGATGCATTTTAATTTGATACTGAGCACAGAATATAATAGAATGTCCAGTGTTAGCCTTCCCTGCTTGTATGTACACACTGATGAAAAAAATTAAAGAAGACACAAATAAATAGAATAACATCCATGTTCATGGGTTGGAAGAATTAATGTTATTTAAGTGTTCGTAGTACCCAAAGCAATCTACAGATTCAGTGCAATACCTATTAAACTTTCAATGGCATTTTCTACAAAAATAGAAAAAAGAACCCTAACCTTCATATGGAATCACAAGACCCCAAATAGCCAAAACAATCTTAGCAGGAACAAAGCTGGGGAGACAACACACTTTCTTTTTTTTTTTTTTAAGATTTTATTTATTTATTTGATGTAGAGAGAGATCACAAGTAGGCAGAGAGGCAGGCAGAGAGAAAGGAGGAAGCAGGCTCCCTGCTGAGCAGAGAGCCTGATGCAGGCCTCAAGCCAAAGACTCAGATCATGACATGAGCCGAAGGCAGAGGATTTAACCCATTGAGCCACCCAGGCGCCCAGCATCACATTTTCTGACTTCAAAATACATTATACATCTATAGCATTAATCAAAATAGCACGGTGTCGACAGAAAAACAGACATATAGATCAATGGAACAGAAAAGCTATCCCAGAAATAAAGCAAAAGTGTGAAAAGAAAGCAATTAAAAGCAATAACAAAGGTATTGAGACAATGACAGGAAAATGAATGGAAGAAAATATTGAATCTAGACATAGAACCATTCATCTAAGGTCACCTGAGAGCAAATATACCACTGCAATTCACTGGGGGTAACAGTGGTATTTTTAATAAATAATAATAAAATGATTTTGATCCTCATCATAATTTTCCAGCTTTATTGAGATATAATTAACACATAGCATTATATAATTTTAAAGTGTTCAGTGCTATTATTTGATAAACAAACATTATGAATGATTACTACAATAAGATAAGACACTCAGTTCACATAGTAGTCTTTTTTTTTTTTGGTGAGAACTTTTAAGATTTACTCTTTTAGCAGCTTTTGAGTTTGTGAGACAGTATTGTTGGTTTTAGTTACTATGCTGTACATTAAATCCCCAGAACATATTCATCTCCTGACTGGAAGTTTGTACCCTTGGACCAACTTCACCTATATCTCCCACCTTCTCATCCTGGCAACCACCAACTGATTCTTCCATGATTTCATATATGAGATTATATAACATTTGCATTTCTCTTTCTGGCTATTTCACATAGCATAATGCCCTCAAGCTATTGCAAATGGCAGGAGAGGGCCACAGGCTGTGTCCCAAAACTGAATGAGGGCACTGGGGTAGACTTGGGGCTGTGCTAAGCCATTGGGTGAGGTCGCTGGGTGGGCTTTGTGGTTGGGGGCCAGCAGGCTATGCTTCCTGATTGGGCAGGGTCTCTAGATGGGCTCCCTTCCTAGGCTATGGTCAGCCATCATGCAGGATTGTATGCTGAGACTTGTTTTCACTCACAGCTGGGTGGTACCATAGCCTGGGCTCCATGGCTGCTGGGGGAGCACTGTTCAGGCTCCCTGGCTATGAGGACCAGAGCTTGTTTCAACAGTTAAGCTAGGCTGCTGACTTGACTGCCTGCCTCAGTGGGCTGGAGGATGTGCTCCACAGTTGGTGGATATCTGCGGCCATGTTTCCTGGAGGGGTAACACCAAAGGTTATGCTCAGTAGTTGAGCAAACTGTGGATTTGCTCCCCTGTTGATGCAGGACCTTAGGATGTATTCTACAGCTGGTAACAACTAGCTGGGTATCAGAATCAGGATGATCTACCAACTGAGCTCCTGGCCAGATGGGGCACTGGTTCTGCTCCTCAGATAGCCAGAGGGGCTGGCTGAGGATCTGGGCTATAAGTCCCACCCCCATTCTCAGTCTCTATCTGATCCCCAGTGTTTTGGGTCCGTGGGTGACATGAGGTGTCCCACAAGGCTGGGGTTCTCATTTTCCTACCGAGAATCTGTAGCCCCAGGAGAGCCCCCCGGGTGCTGCATGACCCAGCCTGCTGGAGGGGCAACAGGGCCAAATTGTCACTGCAGTCTGACTTAGTCTCTGCTCTCCACAGTGGTGCTTCAGCCTCATCCCTGGGGCTCTGGGAGTTTCATAATGGGGTTTTGTCCTTGGATAGTTACTATGTGTTTTCTTTTTTCTTTTTCAAGAATTTATTTATTTATTGGTCAGACAGAGACAGAGAGAAAGAGCACAATCAGGGCACGCAGCAAGCAGAGGGAGAATCAGGCTCCCTGCTGAACAGGGAGCCTGATACAAGACTCGATCTCAGGACTCTAGGATCACTTAACCAAGTGAGTCACCCAGGCATCCCTTATGCAAACACCATACATTTTGACTGGTACTATAGATTTATAATATAGTTTGAAATCAGTGATGCTTCCAACTTTGCTCTGTGAAGGGGACTGAAGACAATGACCATCTTACATTGCCATCTGGATGATGTCACTCCCCTATCTTAATTTAAACTGAACTCAAAACATCTTTAAAAGAAGAATAAAGTTAGAGAACACACAGCATCTAAATATCAAGTTTCAGTACAAAGTTCCAGTAATCAAGACAGAGTAATATTGGCGAAAGTATACACTTATCAATTGAACAGAGAGTCCAGAAAAAGACCCACGCAAATAAGGTCAACTGATTTTTTGCAAAGGTTCAATTTATGGACAAAGGATAATCTTTTCAACAAATGGTGTTGGGTCAACTGGATATCCGTATACAAATAAAATTTAACCTTAACTCATATCTCACACTTTAGGTATAAAAATTAACTCAGAGTGGGCCATACACCTAAATGCAAAATCTAATACTTATAACACTTGTAGAAGAAAATACAAGAGAAAATTTTCACAACCTTTAGTTAGATAAATCAAATTCAGATTTGAAACCAAAAGAATGATCCAAAAAAGAAAAACATGAAGGTAAACTGGAGATTTTCAAAATTAGCAATTTGGCTATGCAATAGTATGAAATGATACTATATATAGGAAATCCTAAAGATTCCATCAAAAACTACTAGAAGTAATAAATGAAGTCAGTAAAATCAGAGGACACAAAATTTATACACAAAATTAGTTGTATCTCTATACACTAATAATGAAGTAGCAGAAAGAGAAATTAAGAAAACAATTCCATATAAAATTATACCAAAAGGAATAAAATACTTAGATATAAACTTAACCAAGAAGGTGGAAGACTTGTACTATGAAAACTATAAAACACTCATAAAAATATTGAAGATGACACAAAAAATGCAAGGATATCTCATGCTCATGGATTGGGAGAATATTGTTAAAATGTCCATACTACCCAACGCAATGTACAGATTCAATGTCATTCCTAGAAAACACCAACAGCATTTTTCCACAATTGAAATACTAAAATTTGTATGGAACAACAAAAGACCCCAAAGAGACAAAACAATCTTGAGAAAGAACAACACAGAGGTTTCACTATCCCAGATTTCAAGATATACTACAAAGCTGTAGTAATCAAAACACTATGGTACTGGCACAAGTAGACACATAGATCAATGGAACGGAATGGACAGCCCAGAAATAAACTCACACTTATATGGTCAGTTAATCAAAGGAGGCAAAAACATACAATAAGGAAAACACTGTTTCTTCAGTAAATGGTTCTGGGAAAACTGCACAGCCATACATCAAAAATAAATGCAAAATGTATTAAAGACCTAAATGTGAGTCTTAAAACCATAAAAATATTAGAAAAACATATAGGTAATTATATCTTTAACATCAGCTGTCATCACATTTTTCTAATATGTCTCCTGAGGCAAGAGAAACAAAAGCAAAAATAAACTATGGGGCTATATCAAAACAAAAAGCGCTTGCACAGCAAAGGAAATCATCAACAAAACAAAAGGACAGCCTACTGAGTGGGAGAAGATAATTGCAAATGACATACCTGATAAAGGGTTAGTATTCAAAATATATAAAGAACTGATACAACTCGACACCAAGAAGACAAATAATCCAGTTAAAAAATAGGCAGAGGAACTGAATAGGCATTTTCCTAAAGAAGACTCATGATGGCCAACAGACACATGAAAAGATGTTCAACATTACTAATCATCAGGAAAATGCAAATCAAAATAATGAGAATCACCTGAAACATGTTAGAATGGATAACATCAAAAAGACAGTAACAAGTGTTGGTGAGGATGTGGAGAAGAAGGAACTCTCATGCACTTTGGTAGAACACAAACTGGTGCAACCACTAATCCTCAGGAAAACAGCATGGTTTCCGCAAAAAATTACAAATAGAAATATCATATGATTTGGTAATTCCATTACTAGATATTTACCCAAAGAAAATGAAAATACTGGGATGCTTTGTTAGCTCAGTTGTTAAGTATTTGCTTTCAGCTCAGGTCATGATTCCAGGGTTCTGGGATTGAGCCCCATGGGGCTCCCTGCTCAGTGGGAAGCCTGCTTCTCCCTCTCCCATTCCCCTCCCTTGTGTTCCCTCTCTCACTGTCTCTCTTTGTGTCAAATAAATAAATAAAACCTTAAAAAAAAGAAAATGAAAATACTAATTTGAAAACATGTATGCACCCCTATACTATGGCAGCATTATTTACAATAGCAAAGATATGGGTATAACGTTAGTGTCCTTCAATAGATAAACAGATAAAGAAGATGTGTACAAACACAAACACACACACACACACACACACACACACACACAGAGGACTATCACTCAGCTTTGAAAAAAGAAGAGATCTTGCTATTTGCAACAACATGTATGGACAAGTCCTTTGTTAGAAATATCTGAAAATATTTGCTCCCAGTCTATCATTTGTTTTCTCATTCTCTGAATGGTGTCTTTGAAAAATTGAAGTCTAGTTGATGCAGAATGCACATGGTGTCCAGGTATACAGCCTACTGATGCTGTGCTCACCACAAGTGTACCTACCATCCGTCACATCCAACGTAGTACTATTGACTGTATTCTCTCTCCTGTGCCCTTTATTCCCATGACTTATTCATTTCATAACTGGAAGCCTGTACTCCCACTCCCCTTCATCCATTTTACCCATCTCCCCAACCTCCTCCTCTCTGGCAACCATCAGTTTGTTTCTATGGGTCTGTTTCTGCTTTTTATTTGTTTGCTTTCTTTTTTGATTCCACATGTAAGTGAAATCTTATGGCATTTGTCTTTCCTGACTTTTCTGAAATCAAGAGTCAGATGTTTAACCAACTGAGCCACCCAGGCACCCTAAAAAAATTTTTTTAATTGCTATACCAAAGCAAGGATGAGGGGCAATTATAACTCTCATACAGTGCTGGTGGGAATGTAAAATTATATGGCCATTTAAAAACTCTCTGACAGCTTTTATAAAGTTAGAAAGACTTAGAATATGATCTGGCAAAACTTGTCCTAGGTATATTCCCCAAAGAATTAAAAGCTTATATTCATAAAGAAACTTACAGAAAGGTTTATGGCACCTTCAGTTGTATAGCCAAAAATTCGAACAACCCCCATGTCCTTCCATTGCTGGATGTTTGACCAGACTGTGATCCAGCCAGACACAGAGCACTGTGTATCAAACACAAAAGGGAGAGACTGTTGATTTGTATATCATGGGGGGAAACCTCAAATGCATTTTCCTATCTGAGAGAAATCCAACCAAAAAAAATCTGCATATTGTAGGATTCCATTTATATGACAAATCAGTAAGAAAAATATAAACCCATCACAATTAAAGGGAAATCGGGTCAAGAACACAAATGCATGAAAAACTATCAGTGCCAATGAAGGTATAAGTCAGTCAACTATATTTAGAAATGTATATAAAAAAGCAAGATGTTATCATTTGTATTTATCCATTTAGAAAGATACTTGAAATGATTTAAAATATCTAAAGTTCATTTTTTTTAAATTGTAGAGAGACAGTATGCACATTTAGTGAGAGTATACAATGTTTCTGGAGGGCAGAGTGATGACTGACACCAACATTTTATACTGCAACTCACTAGACCTAACATATCACTGCTCACACACAGAGATGCACGTATATATTAAGGAAATATTACATATGCTTGCAAAATATAAACACAGATATAATCAATATGGTATTATCTATAATAGTAAAAAATTAATACAACATAAATATGTCTCCATAAGAAACTTGTTATATATCATTGTTCATAACAACAATGGACTCCCAGGCATTTCCAGGGCTAACACTTCATTTCCAAGATATTTCAAGATCTAGGAGGCACACACTACTGCACTAAGTGCTCAGATTATGGAGATGAAAAAGGCACAGACCCGAGTCTCCGAGATCTTATGGTTTACCAGAGGATGTAGCCTTGTAAATAACCAACTCCAGTAATCCAGCAGTGCATGTGATAAAAGTATTTATATGTTCCAAAGGGAGTACAGATGAGGGACATTCAATTCAGACTCTAATGAAGACATAGTTGCCGAAGGGTTGATACTTTCTGCATTTACCACTACTAATTTACCCAAGGTCCCATAGAAGGAAGTTTTTTGTCAGTGTAGGCGCATGGATGCATTTGCCTGACCACAGACCCTTTAGACTTCCAACACCACTTACTGTTGAGATCAGGGCTATCTGCAGGGGAGAGATCATTTCTGGGGCTAAAATAGAGTGAGCGATATGATGAGTATCCTAGACTGGCTCAGAGCCTTTATAGAGAACAGTGAACAAAGTGGCCTCTCAGTAAATGCTTGCTGGTTAAGTGATTTTCCAAAATTCTCAAAAAGAGGATTGTCACAAGGTATGCTAGGGCAAAGCGTCAAGGCTTTAACCAAGACTGGCAAGAACAGAATGTACTTAGTGGGTATAGCGGATACAGTGATACACCGATAGATATTGATATTGCTTAAACCCAATTCCCTCTTTCTTGTTCTAAACATTGCATCATGTAGATATGAATTTGCTCTCTTAAAAATCTGAACTCCAATAGACTGTCCGGAGAAGAATGTAGTATGAATTAGACTAATCCTCCAGCAGCTGCTATGCCCAAAGAGAATTTTGAAAATCAGAAACTTCTTTGTTAACTTGGTATTACCTTCCCTAAAGAAAACAACTAAAAATTTAAAAATGATAACGAAACTACTCATTGCAATGAGTTTAAAGATAAATCACTCGATCAGGCTCTTAGAAAGGAGGAGGGAAGGGAAGAAGCAATTAATTCATTTTTTTCTTCCATAGAACAATGCATAGGTAATAACCCATTGTGTGTACAAATTATACTCAAGCTGCAAAATGCTGTATAATTTTAACATTCTACTAGCCTTTCCCAATCAATCTCATTGATGTTCTTTCCAAGTATAAAAAAAATGGAAGCTTGGCTTCTTCAACTTAAAAAAAACATAAGATCTCATTCTGTGCTTCTTAGTTTCTTTGTTATGATGCTTTAATGCCATAGTATAATTGATTTCTTTCTTTCTTCTCAAGTTGAATGCTCATTTTTGATTCCAGAACGATAGAATGTGCTTCTCTGAAGAGGAGATGGATGAGGTATATGTACTTTTCTAACTCTTTCTAACTCCAAAAGCTGTACTTGAAGAAGGGAATTGCTTGTTGTCAGAAATGGATGCTCATTTTTCCACCCTGGTGAAATACTTCCTAACTGCCTCTGTCTCAACTGAACAACAGCAAGCAAGACAGTCATCATAAAATCCTAAGGAAACAGGTAAACATCCCTTACAGGATTGCCCAGAAAAATCCAGATCAAAACCTGGGAAATGTATCATTTGCGAGGGTACACGGATAAGCATTTTTTTAAAAGATTTTATTTATTTATTTGACAGAGAGAAACACAGCTAGAGAGGGAACACAGGCAGGGCGAGTGAGAGAGGGAGAAGCAGGCCTCCAACTGAGCAAGGAACTTGATGTGGGGCTTGATCCCAGGACTCCAGAATCATGACCTGAGCCGAAGGCAGACGCTTAACGACTGAGCCACCCAGGTGCCCCTGGATAAGCATTTTTTTTGGTAAGATTTTATTTATTTGACAGAGAGAAACACAGCCAGAGAGGGAACACAAGCAGGGGGAGTGAGAGAGGGAGAAGCAGGCTTCCTGCCGAGCAGGGAGCCCGATGTGGGACTCGATCCCAGATATCCAGGATCATGTCCTGAGCCGAAGGCAGTCACTTAACCAACTGAGCCACCCAGGCGCCCCTGGATAAGCATTTTTAAATGATTTCTCCTCAAATGCCTGTAGGCCACCCAAACTCCCAAAGAACATATGAAGCCCAAAATTCCCACTACAGCTAAGCAATATTGGGAATGCTAGGAAGATTATATACATTTCACTAATTCCTACAATATCCTAGGAAATTTCTGTGATTAATGATCTTCCCAGATGAAAGCAATGTGTCTCCATAGCTTAACAGTAAGTCTCAAGGTCCCTCAGCTAGTAAGTACTAGAATTGAGATTTGAACCCAGAACCATGTGTCGTCAAAGCCCAGACCCAAACAAACTATCTCGTTGACAAGGATGTGGGGATGACTGCAAGATACAGCTTCTAAGACTTGGCTGGGGTCAAAAACACAACCAGTGTTTATCCCTCCATTTTACTGCCCCTTGCACCAATCAAAAGACACAATACATTCTCTACTTCCATTAAAAAAAATCAAGATGCATAAAAAATTATTTTTAATACTTTTTTCTGGACTTCAGTAAGAGATAATTTAAGTAAATACAATGACAGGCAAGGAAGCCTAGTTTAAAGGGATTTTGTTTTTGAGACCTGGCTCTTGGTGAACTTTGATTTTTACCTATTTGCTGCTTATATAATTTGAGTGCACTGCCAACAAACAAATGGTAGGGTGTTGAGAACAGGATGGCATAGCAACAAAAATGCATGCTTCCTTATTATCCAAGATAGTGGTTTTATTTATTTATTTGACAGAGAGAAACACAGCCACAGAGGGAACACAAGCAAAGGGACTGAGAGAAGGAGAAGCAGGCTTCCCGCCGAGCAGGAAGCCCAATGTGGGGCTCGATCCCTGGTCTCCAGGATCATGACCTGAGCAGAAAGCAGTTGCTCAACCAACTGAGCCACCCAGGCACCCCCAAGATAGTGGTTTTATAGTAACTCTTTCCTGAAACAATATTAGTTACTCCCAATACTATGTGTTGATACTGCACCTCATCGAAAGAGTTTTTCTTTCTTCCTCTGTCTCCTTGAATCTGTTGCTTTTTTGGTCTGTCATGGGCCTATTCAGCACCAAAAAATTTTCAGGTTAGCCCATTTCATCTCCACTAGGAAAGAACTGTCATGTCTGTTTTCTACTGTATGATTACATAGCCAACAAAGGTGAACTTAAAATTTAAGCCCAGAGAGTTCTGTTTTAAAAGCCCATGATTTTCTACAATATCATGATGCATCTCTATTATCCCTTCTTGGTCTCTTTCTCTTTATTTCTCTACAGAGCCCAGCTTAACTGAATTTCCTTTGATTGCCCTTTGTGGTCAAAGATGTATCTTCACTCTTATTTCTTCTGCCTCTTTCTTTTTACTTCCCAATTCTATGCACTAGACCCTACCTGCACCCAACTAGACTTCCATTTCCAGGACTTTTTTTCATTCATTCAAGCATTCATTAATCCCCTCATTTAATAATTCAACAAATGTCTACAGAACGTATATTATGTGCCAGGCCCCCTGATAAGAATCACAAACAAAGAATAATAATGAAGCATTCCTCTTCTATCAAAGAGTTCATCATCAACCAAAAGAAATAATACTAAGAGAAAGTGTAACCAGTTCTAAATATGCAATGCTAAGGAAGCAAAAATGCTGGGCATTTCACTTTATGGACAAAGGGAAGTCTCTTTGCATGCACGTTTCTTCCCAACAGTGAAAACCTTACTCATTCACCTAATTTGGATCCTAAGTAACTTTTTAAAATCTAACTTATCATGCATATTTTCTAATGAGATTAAATATTCTTTGAAATGCTCTTTTAATGACTACATAATAGTGCATGGGTTTATTATGATTTATTTTAAATTCTACCACTGTTGACTATAGAGATTGTTTTCATTTTCCCCCCTCTATTGGACTAGTAATGCTGCAATGATTTATCCACATTTTTTATTGTCCTTATAAGGTAGATACTAGAGGTGGATCTTCTGATTAAAAAAAAAGAAATATTAGAAAGAGTCCTTAATACGTCTTGTTAATGTGTTTTCCAGACATTTCAAATGTCAGTCTGTGAAGCCAGCGCTCCATGTTAAGTAACATGAAATTTTTAAAATTTCAATTTAACACATGAAAAAAAAAAAAAAAACACTTCACTATATAAACACTTCACTATATAAACGTATATGATTAATTAGGTTAAAAATATTCTCAAACACATATTGGTAATTTGAATTTCCTCAGTTTGTTTCTTTGCCCTGGTAGTCTACTGAGTCATTACTGTTTTGTTTTAAGAGTCATTTATTTTATTTTAGAGAGAGAGAAAGTGAGAGGAGGGGCAGAGGGAGAGAATCTTCAGCGGATTCCCTGCTGAGTGCAGAGCCTGACACAGGGCTCCATTTAGAGATGCATGATGTCATGACCTGACCTTTGGCCCAGAGTCAGACCCTTAACCAACGGAGTCACCCAGGTGCCCCTCATTATTGTTTTTTACATGGATTTATAAAAACGTCTGTTTGGGAAATATTAATTTTTATTAGAATCATTTCATTATTTGGCACTTTATTTAAATGTTGCAGAGTATGCTTCCATTTCCATTAAATCAAATATTCCTACAACATTTATTAAAAGACTACTGCTTCCAGATGATTGACTGAGCCAATAGTGTTTTTCTCTCTCTTTCTACTGAGTTCCCACTAAAATTATGACACAGCAGTAAAAAAAGAAATGAAATCAGAGGAACAAAAAGAACACAAGGGGAGCATCTGCAGAGGAGAAACTTCAACAGATTTTTTTTTCTATCAAAAATTAATGGGGCGTATCATGGGTGTATGTCTTTGTTCAGCTCATCAAAATGTATACATTGGATATGTGTCATTTGGGGGTATATCAATTATATCTCAATAAAGCTTTAAAAAATATAAAAAATAGATGGAAGCATGTTGATAATTGAAACAAACTGGAGGACATACAGCCCAGAAATTCAAGAGTGGAGTAAGCAGAAAAGGAAACCCATCTGCCCAGGAGACCTCCAGGGAGGGTTGTGCTGACTAGAAGAATGGTGAACAGGAAGACTACCTCTATTCCCTGGAAAACCCTGAGGGTCATCCCTACCCACTCCCCATGCCCATCTCCAGTAAAACACAGCTGGGTGTTTATGCCCACCCAAGCAAGCAAACAAATACAATCAGGAGAACACTGGGCTAAGTCAGACAAGCCAGACTCGGGAAGAAAAAAAAAAGAAATCTGCATGATCTCACTTAAATGTGGCATCTAAAAAAGTTAGATACAGAGAAGCAGAAAGTTGAATTGTGGTTACCACAGGGAGAGGAGGTGGGAGAAATGGCGATGTTGGTTCAAAGGTACAAAGTTACAGTTATGGATGATAAATAAGTCTAGAAATCTAATGCACAATGCACAGCATCATGACTACAGTCAACAAGAGAGTAGTGACTACGGGAACTTTGTTGAGAGATTAAGTTTCAGGGGCTTGAACCACACACACATACACACTGGTAACTATGTGAGGAGATAATCTGTTAATTAACTGACTGTAGTAATCAAATCATTCATTATGTTGTATATTGTAAATATATATGTTTTATTTAAAAACTAAATTATTTAAAATCTAAAAATGAAGAAATTGAATGGGTACCCTGGGAGAGCTAAGGCAGCGAGGAGGTGGAGGAGGAGAGACTGGAAGGGGGGACCAGAACAAGCTCAAGTAAAGTGCACGCCACTGATGGGGCGAGGGGGTCACCCCACATAATCGCCAGCCCACCGTAAAGTCACACCGATAGACTTGAGCAAACATAGGGTACTCTTTTGTTTTAACAGTCAAAACGTCTCACTTCTATGCAGTGCAACCTATTTCTCTTTGTGGTGGGAATACTTCCATTGGTTTTGATGCTTAGAAAGTTCACCTAAACTCACAATCAATTAAAGTACTGCTTATCTTTCCTATATTTTCAGTTTTAAACACTTCACACTTTAATGCCTTGAAAATGTATTTTCTAATATAGCCTAAGATCTCACTTAATATTTCAAATATCAAATTTTAAACATCATTTTTGGTATTTTAAATAATTATAGAAGTTCTTATGTAAACTATGGTTTTTTTTTTTTTTCAAAACTACTTACTCTTTTCCATTGTTCTAGGTAAGGTGTCAGTTCCACTCCATTTTAATTTTAACTTAAAAATGCTTCTTAATATTTGAAAAAGCAAATTCCCCATTATCTTACTTTTTAAAAAATTATCCTATTTCCCAGATTAAATTTGATATCATTTCACCACAGGCTCCAAAACCTCTCATAATATTTTAATTGATATTGTCTTAAAACTATAAAGAATAGACAATATGAAGATAGTCTTCCTCCTCAGGAATACACGATGTTTCTTTGTTAATTGATATATATTTTTTTCCTTACAGTAAAGTTTTGCTATTTTCTTCACGTAACAGCAACACATTTTTTCTTCATGGTAATCCCTGGGTATTTTTGGTTCTCTTACTACTATGAACTGATATTTCTCCCCAGTAATTCTTTTCAGCTGTTGTCATTAAATTTTTATCTTACCAAAATGTATACACATACAGAGAGTAAAAGGGTCAAATACATCTACAAACCTTGTTACAACTAAGAACAATCCCACACCACCCACCTGCACATTTCCTCATTCCTAGAAACAATCTTCAAACCTTTGAGCTGATTCTTCTGGTAGTTACCTCCACATTTCTAAGTAATTACTTTACTTACTACCTACATTACTATTTATTGATTTCTTTCAGTTTTAAGGATGGTCTACTGATTTCCTCCCATAAAAAAAGTCCAAGTTGAGCTTTCTTTTACAACCCTGTCACTCTATCCCTCAAAAGTTTCTTGAGACGTAATTGACATTTAACATTCTATTCATTTTTGGTGTACAACATGATGATATATTCCAATATTTGTATATTGCAAAAATGGTAACCACAGTAAATCTAGTTAACATGTTACCGTAGTTACAAAAAGTCTTTTTTTCTTGTGATGAGTACTTTTAAAATCTACTTTCCAAGGGACTTTCAAATATGAAAGATAATACTAATAAATACAGTCATCAGGCTGTACATTACATCCCCATGGCTTTTTTTTTTTTTAACTTCAGACCCCCTCCAACCCATTTTGCTCAATCTCTTTTTATTTGATCAAGGTTTACATTGTTATTTTTATGTAAGCAGTAGTTTAACTACTTGGTCAACTTTTTATTCTGACGTAATTGTCTTGTTTCTATTTGCTTATTTGTTTGGGTGGGTTTTTCTTTTTAGGGAAAGGGAGGATGGCATCGCTTTCCACGTGCTGTTCTTTATCCTTTCCCAGTGTTGGGAAATTGTCTTAAGATATCCAAAAACACACAAAGTGTTCTTTCATGTTCCTTTTTTTGGAGAAGTTTTCCCTGGAGATGTATGCTCTTTAGGTCTACCCCAAGTATGGTCTCCCTACCTGTAGTTCTTTTGATCTTTCTTTTCTGTTGAAGATCTTTCTGGTGTATTCAGTCCATTGTTTCCTGGATTCCATTTCTTCCTCTTTCTTGCTTTATTATTGTATTTTTGGCAAAGCCCATCCTACAGTAGCTTTTTGAAGAAAAGGAGGTAATTTTCCTGCCTGTCTATAAATGCCTGTATTCTACTGTCACACTTAATTGATAGTGACATTGAGTATAGAATTCTAAATTGGAATTTATTTTCACTTGGAAATTTTGGAGGCATTTCTACAGAGTCTTCCAGTTTCTTATGTCTCTCTTCAAAAATACTTTGCCATTCAGACTCTCTGTCCTTTGCATAAATTTATTTTATTTCTTGGAACGCTTTTAAGATGCCCTCTTTTGAGGCATCTTGGTGGCTCAGTTTGTTAAGTGTCTGCTCTTGACTTCAACTCAGGTCATGATCTCATGTTCGTGAGATCAAGTTCTGCATTGGGCTCTGCTCTCAGAATGGAGCCTGTTTGAGATTCTCTCTCTTTCTCTCTCTCTCTCTCTCTCTCTCTCTCTCTGCCCCTCCCCTTGCTCTCAATAAATAAATAAAATCTTAAAAAAAATTCCCTCTTTTCCCATGTGTTCTGAAATTTCACAATGAGATGTGGGTTTATTCCCATCTATTCTTCAGGGTACTCAGTGAGCCTTTCAGTTCTGACATCATGAGTTGCTGAACCCTTTCATTCTAGATCTTCATTCATTTTCTTGAATTATTTTACTTTTCATCTTCTTGTCCATTTTTTCTTTTTCTGAAACTCCTCTCTGCTGTTATACTTTCTAGTCTCTTCCTCTAATTATTTTTTTCTCTCTCTTCTCTTTCCTGAGATTTTACTGTACATTCTGAGATACAGCCTCAATTCTATTGTCCAATTGTTCTTTTAAATTCTGTCTTTCTGCAATTATAGTTTTAATTGCTTAAAGCTTTATTTTACTATCAAAATTTTGTTTGATTTTACCTGTGTTCTTAAGGATTGGGTGGGTTTTCTTGTTGATTTATTTTTAAAAATATCTCTTTAGGGGTGCCAGGGCTCAGAGGGTTAAGCTTCTGCCTTTGGCTCAGGTCGTGATCTCAGGGTCCTGGGATTGAGCCCCATGTCCAGCTCTCTGCTCAGTAGGGAGCTTGCTTCCAGCCTCTTTCTCTGTCTCCCTCTCTGCCTATTTGTGATCTCTCTCTCTGTCAAGTAAATAGATAAAATATTTTTGAAAATATCTCTTTAAAAAATATCAGCCTTATTTATAATAGCCAAGATATAGAAACAACCCAAATATCCACTGATGGATGAATGGACAAAGGAGATGAAGCATACTTACACCATAGAATATTACTAAAGCCACATAAAAAGACTGAAATCTTGTCATTTGCCATGACATGGAAGGATCTGGAGAGTATTATGCTAAGTGAAATAAGTCATTCAGAGAAAGACAAATACCACATGATTTTAGTCATGGGGAACTTAAGAAACAAAACAAACAAACAAACAAATGAACAAAAAGCTAGACTCTTAAATATGGAGAACTGGGGGTTGCCAGGGGTGGTGGTGGTGGGGAATAGATATAGGGGATCAGAGTACACTTATCAAAGGTGATGAACACTGAAGAATGTATAGAATTGTTGAATCATCATATTAACACCAAAACAAATTTAACACTACATGTTCATTATATTTGAATAAAAATTTGATTTAAAAAATTCTTAAATTAAAAATAAATAAAAATGTCTCTTGGAATAATTTGTTTCTTCCTTCCAAGTTCCTTTCATGTTTATAATGTTTATGGTGGACTCCGTCTTTCTGTATGCTCATATTTTAGAAAAAAAAACTAAAAAACTTATTGGAAACATTGGGGAAACCAGTAGGACATATTCACAGTGGAATGATGATTGAACCATTTTTTTTAAGATTTTTTTTTTTATTCATTGGACAAAGAAACACAGCTAGAGCCAGAACACAAGCAGGGGGAGTGAGAGAGGGAGAAGCAGGCTTCCCACTGAAGAGGGAGCCCAATGTGGGACTCGATCGTGAGACTCCAGGATCATGACCTGAGCCAAAGGCAGATGCTTAATGACTGAGCCACCCAGGCGTCCATTTTTTTTTTTTTAATCTCTTCAGTGTTAAATTCTTTAGTCTTTCCCCCTGAATTGGTCAGATTCACTAGGTAAGTCTCTTACACTCTCCTACCTCGAGGATATAAACAAACTGGTCCTCAAAGGGCCACCAGGAAAGAAGAAAGCTGAAGATCTCAATAGTCGGTGAATAAATGTATATCCATAATGTACTTCTTCTCGTACTAACACTTTTTTTTTTAAGACTTTATTGGGGCACCGGGGTGGCTCAGAGGGTTAAGCCTCTGCCTTCAGCTCAGGTCATGACCTTGGAGTTCTGGGATCAGCCCTGCATCAGCCACTCTGCTCAGCGGGGAGCCTGCTTCCTCCTCTCTCTGTGACTGCCTCTCTGCTTACCTGTAATCTGTGTGTGTGTGTGTCAAATGAATAGATAAAATCTTAAAAGAAAAAAAAAAAGATTTTATCTATTTATTTGACAGAGAGAGACACAGCAAGAGAGGTAACACAAGCAGGGGGAGTGGGAAAGGGAGAAGCAGACTTCCTGCTGAGCAGGGAGCCCGAGGAGGAGCTCAAACCCAGGACCCCAGGATCATGACCTGAGCCAAAGGCAGACACTTTATGATTGAACCACCCAGGAGCCCCTCATACTAACACTCTTAAGGGATGTCGGGAGCTCCCAGTTATCCTCTGCAGAGAATACATTCAGTCTTCTGCTCCCACAACAGTGAAGGGCAATCATGCATTTGTGTAAGGATGGGACAGGCTGGGGAATACACATGGCCTTTGAAATTCTCTTCCTGTTTTAAGGTTCCTATTACCCATACCTACTGCCACTCACGTCTGAGCTTTCTGATGGTCCACAGTGAAAATTAGTTTTCTTCACTGTTTTCCTACTGGCAGCCTAGACTTCACATTTCTTGGGTTGATAAGTGAGTTTTGTATGATAAATGATCAATGCTAACCTAACCAATAATGTTCTCCCATTTGTGTGTTTCTAAGAGATCATGTTCTTGTAGGTATATGCCTTTTGCTGGGAGTCTCACTACTTTTTTTAGTCTAGAATATATATATTTGCTGATATATATTCAGTAAATATATATTTTATTTAAATAATAACTATAAAATATTTATAAAGTTAAATAAAAATAGAAATTATATATAAATATATAAACTATAAAACATAATTTAATATAAATTAAAGTATATATAATTAAATATACATAATAATAAAGTATAAAGTATATATAATACAATAGGAAGTATATGTAATACATTAAAATAATTAAAATTATGAATATATAATTAAAATAATTAAAGTTAAAATGTTATATATAGATATATATCTATACATGCCCATATATATTTGCTATTGTGATTTTTTTCATGTGCTCATTATTGCATTTGCCAGAACTTTCAGGAAAATATTATATAACAATAATTTTATTGACTATTTTTTTTATTGTTAAGTTTCAAATGTTTTACCATGAAGGCTTGGTTTCACCATTTCTTATTGGTAGTATACATTTCTTATTATCTTAAGAGAATATCACTCATAGTATCTTTTTTTTTTTTTAAGATTTTATTTATTTGACAGAGAGAAACACAGCCAGAGAGGGAACACAAGCAGGGGGAGTGAAAGAGGGAGAAGCAGGCTTCCCACTGAGCAGGGAGCCTGATGTGGGACTTGATCCCTGGTCTGCGGAATCATGATCTGAGCCGAAGGCAGTCGCTCAACCAACTGAGCCACCCAGGCGCCCTTACTCATAGTATCTTTTTTAAGCTTTTATTTATCTGAGAGAGGGGAACAAGAAAGAGAACACATAGGGTGAGGGATAGAGGGAGAAACAAACTCCCCACTGAGCAAGGAGCCTGATGTGGGACTTGATCCCAGTACACTGAGATCATGACATGAGCCAAAGGCAGATGCTTAACCAATTGAACCACCAAGGTACTCTCATTCACAGTATCTTAAGAAAGTATCAAAGCTATATGTTTGCAGAAGAGTAAAAGCAAATTCTGTATGCTGTATTACATTTATATGCATTTTTTATTATCATATAATGTATTATTTGTATTGTGGTACAGACCTATGAATCATCAGCCTTACACAATCCACAGCACTCACCATAGCACATTTACAACTAACTTATATTGGTTTTGGGACTTGCCTTCAGAACAAATTATCTAAAATTTGAAAATTCCCCATCTAAGATTTATAAGAAATATCTATTGAATTTTATTTTGTCAGACACGCATTTATTCATTAAGAATTCATTTGCCTGGGTGGCTCACTCGTTAAGCATCTGTCTTCAGCTCCGGTTATGTTCCCAGGGTTCCAGGATCAAGCCCCACATCGGGCTCACTGCTCGGCGGGAAGCCTGCTTCTCCCTCTCCCACTCTCTCTCTTGCCATGTCTCTCTCTAATAAATAAATAAAATATTTTTAAAAAATACATTTACCAACAATAGGGAGTCCTACTATCCAGCAGGCAGTCTGGTAGGTGCTCGACAAAAAAAAAAAAAACAAAAAACAAAAAATGAGGTCCTTGAAGCCATGGAGCAGCTATCTGAATCGTATTGAAATGAAAGGGTCCAGATACTCATACTGCGTAGTCAGGAAAGACATCTCAGAGCCACTTGGACACTTAAGCAGAGGCTTGGAGCCTGTATAATATGATAAACGGTGGTGCTATTTAATGCAATGGGCAATACAGTGAGGGTGTGCCTGGAGAGGGCAATAAGGGAAGGGATCACATGTGACATTTTGGCATACTAAATACAAGATGTCTATTAGGCAATGTGGTGAAGCCAAGCAAGCAGTCTGATATTGAGATCTGGAGCTCAAGGGAAATGCCAGAACTACTGATATCAATTTAGAATTTTTCAGGATAAATTATGTTTAAAAACATGAGCTCACAGGGTATTATCAAGGGAGAAAATGTCGCTAGAGAAAAGATGAACAAGGGTGGAATCCCAAAGAACACCAAGAAGTTAAACGACTGGAAAGGAACTGGCAAGGGAGTCTGAGAAGGAGCATCCATGGAGACAGGAGGAAAACAGGAGGGTGGAAAGTAATCAGCACAATAAGCAGCATCTAGAGGAAAGAGTGCTCACGGGTCATAAATAGTTGCACGTGTGGTTATGTAAAATGCTAACATCTGAGACGTCTGGGTGAAGAGTCCAAGGGAATTGCTTGCACTGTTTTTGTGACTTTTTTCAGAAGAGGAAAGAGTTAACATTTTGAAAACAAATTAAAAACTTGAGTGTTGAAAAATCTAAAAAGCTGGGAAAAAGCAAAATTAACAAGAATATTATAATATTCAGACAAACCTTTCAAATCTATGGTGTTTTCTCTTTAGGCTCCAAATAAAAGTCAATGTGTAGAATTTTAGCAAGTTTCAAATTAAAGAATTTAAATGTCCAGGGCTCTACAAGTCAAATAAAGTAATATTTACTGAGGATTTACTGCATGCCAATAAAAGGACTACATGGTAGATGTACTAAATCAATGAAAAAGATGCCATTTCTTTCCAGTCCAATAAAGAGCCAAGATCTAAAATAAAACAAATAAAACAAATAAACAAGAATTAAGAGATGTCCTTACTGGATGACATTGCCAAATGCATCTTTATGATCGGCAGGACAGGCTCACAAGGAACTATTCCCTGTGGCAGTGTTGTTCCTGCTCAGCTCAGCAGATTAGAGCTCCTTTTATCTAATGTCTCAACACATATCTTAGGTCATAGGACTATCATAAGAATAACATATAGCACAAAAAAACAGACCAGTGTAAGAAGCGTAAGCATGGATTCTGCAGCCAAATACCTACATTCCAATCCTAGCTCTGCCATTACCAGCTGTGTGTCTTTGGACTTGTAACTTGACCACTCTGTGCCTCATTTCTTTATTTTAAAAATGAGAATAGGGACACGGAGGTGGCTCAGTCGATTAAGTATCTGATTCATGATTTCGGCTCAGGTCATAATCTCATGGGTTGTGGGATTGAGCCCCCACCTCAGGCTCCACGCTCAGCAGGAAGTCTGCTTGAGATTCTCTCCCTCTGCTTCTCCCCACACTAGTATGCGAACACACTCGTGCTCTCTCTCTCTCTCTCTCAATAAATAAATAAATCTTAAAAAAAATTAAATGAAAATAATTAAAGTACAGAGTGGTTAAAAAGGCCAAATGAATTAATATGTTCAAAAACCTGGCACAGAATAAATGCTATGTAAGTATAGTTATTCTGCATTTCTCTCTTTCTCGTGCCTGCCCCACACCCAATAGCTCCACTGGCACTTACATACCATCTTTCAGCGAATCCTTCTAATGTTCCTCAAAGGGTATCCCTAGCCCAACCTCTCTCTGCCTTCACCACTGACTTGTCAGAGCCATGAGCCTCTCTTGCCAGTAGTAACATAATCGTGTCCCAAAGAGTCTCTTTGCATCCATTTTTCCCACCTGCGAGCCATTCTGTACACACAAGCAGAGTATCTTCATAACAAAAAACAGAAGTCACTCTTCTAAATCAACCAGCAGCTCCCATACACTTCGAATAAATTCTAACTTTCTTACTGTGATCCTAATGTCCTCGGTGGTCTGAACGGTTGCTCTTCTTTGCATACATGTAAACTCTCTCCCTGTGGTCACCACACTTCAGCAGAAGGCCTCCCCGGCCCAGCCTCACTGTCAGCTCATCACTCCCATTGTACCTGCTCTTCCCTCACCTGTGCTCCCCCTTCACCTCTTACGGGAAGCTGTCCCCTTCCTAGCACTTGTTGCACACCCTGTTGGCTACTACAGCAGCAAGGCCCAACTTCTGTCAGAATCCACTTGCGTTCAGGTATTCAGCCTTGCTTCACATGACCCATAGGAGGCCTTTAGAACAGTCCCAGTTTATACCTATTGTGTAAGTATAAAAATTAATAGCATTCCCCCTTCAATGACAAAGTGCCCAGATTTAAACTAAAAATGGCAGAGTCACCCTATCTATGGGCAATTCCCAATTAGTGCAAGCCAGTGGTCGGAAACTATGACGTGATGATCAAATGCAATGCCTGCTTTGGTAAATAAAGTTTTATTGGAACCCTCATTCCAGTGCATATTGTCTATGGTTACTTTCATGCTACAGCAAATAGAGGTAAGCGGTTACAAGAGAGATTTCAGGGTCTACAATGCTAAAAAACATTTACAGCAGCCCCTTATCCATGGGGGATACATTCCAAGACCCCCAGTGAATGCCTGAAACTGTATAGGACCAAATGCTATGTTTTTTCCTATACAAACATACTTATGATAAAGTTTAATTATAAATTAGGCACAGTAAGAGATTAGCAAAAACTACTAATAAAATAGAACAATTACGTAATATCCAGTAATAAAAGTTATGTGAATGTGGTCTCTTTCAAACTATCTTATTGTGCTATACTCACCGTTCTTGTGATGAGGTGAGGTGAACGATGTAGGCACTGTGACATAGCACTAGGCTCTACTGACCTTCTGAACATACCCCAGAAGGAGAATCATGTTTCTGGACTGCTGTTATAGCCAGGAACTGGGACAGTGGAAAGCAAAATCATGGGTGGGGGAGAGGGCTTACTGTATTTTTTTGCCCTTTATGGAAGAGGTTTGCTGACCCCTATTCTAAGCCAATCAAGATTATCCTATTCCCCCAGCCATGTATGAGTTTGGGAAGGTATATAAAACCCAATCCTGGGGGCACCTGGGTGGCTAAGTTGGTTAAGCAACTGCCTTCAGCTCGGGTCATGATCCCGGAGACCCGGGATTGAGCCCCACATTGGGCTCCCTACTCGGCAGGAAGCCTGCTTCTCCCTCTCTCAGTCCCTCTGCTTGTGTTCCCTCTCTGGCTGTGTTTCTCTCTGTCAAATAAATAAAAATCTTAAAAAAAAAAAAAATCCTGGACAAGGAAATGTGATGGGGACATCTCTCTAAAAACAACCTAAGCATTCTTAGCTGATCAAAGAAACACACAGGGAGAACTGCTATTCTTCTTTGTCTTCCAGATGACCTATGAATGTAGATATGATATCCTGAACATGGCAGCCATCTTTCAACCAGCCTGAGGATGACCCCAACAGGCTACAGTCAGAAAGGAGAGATTTTCAAGGACGTGGAGCTAAATCCTCAGACAGCCATGCTTGGAAGCTCTCATATCCATATATGTCTCATTAACCTTACAAATAAAACTGCCAGGGGACCTGGGCGGTTCAGTCAGTTAAACAACTTGATTTCAGGCTCTGTACTCAGTGAGGGGTCTGCTGACATTCTCTCTCTCTCCCTCTCTCTCTCCTTCTTCCCTTCCCTCCTGCCACCCCTATTCTCTCTCTCTAATAAATAAATAAAATCTTTAAAAAATAAAGCTGCCAGTTATTTTACCAGCAAAAATGGGTTTATTTGAGAATAGCAGAGAATTGCAACCCCAGACAAGCCAACCACAGTAAATCCATAAGCAATTCCTGACAACAAAGGAGAGTAAGGCTCTTTTATAGGAGCCCTGGGAAGTTGGGAGGGCTGTCAAAAGCAAAAAGTCCATTGGAGTAAACTGGGAGAGTTCCAAGTGTAGTGGCATTTCATTGGCTGAGTTGTGTCAGCCTCTCATTGGCTGTACTGTGGTGGTGAGGGGAGAGGGGGAGGGGATGAGGAAACTCTTTCCTCCTCCTCCTGGGATTGTAAAATAGTAGCTAAAATAGTAGGTACTTGCAAGGTCCTTCTCTTCCTGTTGGGTCTGTGATTGACCAGGAGCGGTAGTGTGCCACAGCTCCTGCTTCTGACCTCCTGATTCCATTTTAAATGAAGTTTCCTCTTATCGATTTTCACAATCTTATCATGTGAGAAGACAAGCCAATTATTTAAGCTGATTGTTTGTTGTTGAAACCGAAATCATTTTATCTGATAGAAGGTCAGGCAACCCAAATGTCACTGCCACATGGAGTCACTAAATGTTCTATTTTTTTCTGTGTCGGACCCCATTGGCCATCATATTGCCTTATTTTATTTTATTAATAGCACTTTTTAAACCTTCTAAAATCATTATTTTCCATGCTTTGTCACTCATGGGCTGACTCCACCACTAGAGTGACATTCTCATTAAAGAAGAGATTTCATCTGTATTGTCTTACCCTAAACCTCTGTCACCCTTCTGTCACCATAGAAGCACTTAAAAAAATCCTTGCTCAGGGAATAAATAAAAAAGTTAGATCTACAAAAGAGGTAAGATTTAAGTTTGGAAGGATGCCAGGACTGGAGGATAGGCTGGGAACAGCGGGAGTTAGTGGTTTTTCTAGGGAGTCATAACAGGATAAACACATTGGTCATGTCCCTGGGTTGTGACTGTGTCCCACTCTCATGAGCTTTGCTGCAAGCTTTGCTGAGATTTTGATAGTGGCCTGAGCAGCAAGGGAAGAGATTTGGGAATGGGCTTACCTGGAGCTGGGGAACTGATCAGCCTGTAGGATAGAATGTTGAAAGCATTGTCCAAAAACCTAATGAAAATGTGCATCCAAGGTCTTGTGTATTTGAACAATATTAATACCCAAGAAGGTCTCATACAGTGAGTGCAGAAGAGAGAAAGAGGCTTAGATAGCTGTCTGCTGACCCAAGAGATTATAGTTTCTCTCATTTCAATGTAGTTTATCTTTCCTGAGCAGGGCAAAAAGATAGCAGTTCTCTTGACTCTGGAAAAGAGGGAGGGTCAGCAAGAGCTCAGCAAGTAGCCAGTGTTCCAGCCAAGCAGGCTGAGTTTCTGAGCAGGGCTCCAGAACTAAAACGTGAACCGAAATGTATGGTTCATATGTATGGTCCAAAATGTATGGAATCACATGGACCAAATCGGAGGGGTGAGTTCATATGTCTCCAGCATCAGTCCAAGTGTGGATTCTGTAGATCAATGAGCATGTGCCCCCTCCAAACTACATAGTGGCTATTCAGATCCATCTGATTAATTCCATGCACAAAAATAAAAACAAGGACATCGGGCACCTGGGTGATTCAGTTGGTTAAGCAACTGCCTTCAGCTCAGGTCATGATCCCAGAGTCCTGGGATTGAGTCCTGCATAGGGCTCCCAGCTCCACAGGGAGTCTGCTTCTCTCTCTGACCTTCTCTCCTCTCATGCTCTCTCTCACTCTCTCTCTCAAATAAATAAGTAAAATCTTAAAAAAAAAAAAAAGGGGGGGGCATTGCTAGATCTAAGCTAGAAATCTGAATATTTTTTTTCAGAACCCCAAGTTCTAAATGTTGGCAGCTCACTTGAATGTTCAAACAATACCATGCTGCTCAAACATGTGAAGGCCAAGGACACATTTCTATGTCTGAACAAAATAGACATGGCAGGGGCTCCTTTGACTCAGGTCATGATCCCAGGGTCCTGGAATGGAGCCCTATGTCAGGCTTCCTGCTCAGCCGGGAGCCTACTTCTCCCTCTCCTCCCTGCTCATGCTCTCTGTCAAACAAATAAATAACATTTTTTAAAAAACGAAAAACCAACATAGAAATGGCAGTGGTTAGACAGCAGCTCAATGAAATGTGGGGATCCAAGGAAACGGCAGGTAGCTAGACTCCAAACCAAGGGAAGCAAAAGTTCTCTTTGATGCCACCTATAGGAAGAGATGGAGTTCAGGACTCACTTTTTGTTTGGTGTCCAAACTTTAAAACCTTATTTATGTACTTATTTTTAATTTCAATTTAATTTCAATTTATTTCAATTTAACTTTTAATTTAAATTAAATTTTAATTTAACTTTTAATTTAAATTAAATTTTAATTTAAATTTATTTTAATTTAAAATTTAATCATTTTAATTTAAATTTTTAATATAATTTATTTATGTTTAATTTTAATTTAATTAAGGTAACATTCAGTGCCATATCAGTTTCTGGAGCAGAATTCAGTGGTTCATCACTTATACACAATACTCAGTGCTCTCTTTAATACCCATCACCCATCTAGCCCATCCCCACTCCTTCTCTCCATCAACCCTTAGCCTGTTCTCTATTGTTAAGAGTCACTTATAGCTTGCTTCCTTCTCTCCTTTTGTCCTCCCCCTTCCCATATGTTCACGTTTTCTTTCTTAAATTCCACTTATGAGTGAGATCATATGGTATTTGTTTTTCTCTGACTTATTTCACATAGTATAATACATTAGCTCCATCCACGTCATTACAAATGGCAAGATTTCATTATTTTCGGTGGCTGAATAATATTTCATTATACACACACACACACACACACACACACACACACACATCCACACAGGTATACCACATCTTCTTTATCCATTCATCCCATTGATGGACATTTGCACTCTCTCCATAGTTTTGCTATTGTTGATAAATAATGCTTCTATAAACATTGGTATGCATGTATTCTGTCAAATCCATATTTTTGTATCCTTTGGATAAATGCCTAGTAGTGCAATTGCTGGGTCACAGGGTGGTTCCATTTTTAACTTCTTGTGGAATCTCTAAACTGTTCTCCAGAGTGACTGCACCAACTTGCATTTGCACCAATAGTGTGAGAGGGCCCCCTTTCTCTGCATCCTCGACACCTGTTGTTTCCTGTGTTGTTAGCTTTAGCCATTCTGACAGGTGTGAGGTGATTACTGCTCCCAATTTTGACTTGTATTTCCCTGATGATGAGTGATGTTGAGCATCTTTCCATGTGTCTGTTGGCCATCTGGATGTCTTATTTGGAAAAGGGTCTATTCATGTATTTTGTCCATTTCTTAACTGGATTATTTGTTTTTGGAGTGTTGAGTTTGGCAAGTTCTTTATAGATTTTGGATACTAATCCTTTATTCAGGCAGAACGAATTCAGTAATGGGTCTCACCACTGAACCTGTGGGCCAGATTTTAGTGAATCCACCTGTTGATGGCAGAGGACACCAGGTCTGATGCAAGTAGAAGGTTTGTGTTTTGGGGAATAAGAAGTAAGGCTAAGGACTTAAGACAATGTAAATTCAATTTGTTATAGAGGAATATTATCTGGGAATGAGTCTAATCAAAAGACAGAGATACCTTCACCATAAATAGAAATATAATGAATATTCCAGAGCTTGGTTTACCTAATAGAAATGTCTTCATGTAAGTGAGTAGATACACCTGTCTTATTAGCAGGCAGCCTGGGACCAAATGAACCAGAAAAAAAATTATCATATCACAAATGTTACAATTAAAATTCTCTCTCCCCCCTCTCTTTCATGTTACTATGCTGAGCTGGCCCTACAGCTATGGGGATCAACATCAAGAAGGTTTGGAAATAATGTCTGTAAAAATGAGAGTTGTGAGCTCATACCTTTCCCTCTCAATTCCTAAGTTTATTCTCAAAGCTAAAAGGCATTATTAAGGAATCAGTGCCTTATCCCTCTTGTCTTCAATCTGCCTGACATCTGCTTATATCTCTATGGAGAAAGAGTGACAGTTTTTGAACAGAAAACAGTCTTTGGAGCTTGGTCACTTACCTATTAAAGTGAAAGAGGGGGAAATCTGTGTCTGCCCTGCTGTTATGTCCCTACCGATGGGCACCAAGAGTACACAGCATCAGCACCGAACCAGTCTCCATCCTGTCTCAGCAGGTAACACAACTGGCTAATAAGGGCCTGGGGAAAACGCTGCCTACAACTACGTATGTCTTTACTGATCAATTTCAAACTCGCAGAAAAAGACCCAGAGCAGCGACTCATGTGTCAACGTAATTACATCGGGAGATCTGAATCTGCTATCAAAGAAACTGAAGGTCTTTCACCAGGTAAATTCCCGCCCCAGGAAATTCACACTGGCTAGCCGGATGCTTTAACCTAAGTGTACAAATTCTTTCAGTCTAATTCATTTCCATACATGCTAATGAATTTCTCTTTATCAATACCATCACCATCATCACCTTCATCACGGTCAACGTTAATAAATAGGCAGCATTACATCACGCCCGACACGCTACTGAATCTTTTATATGATCTTTCCCAATACACTACTATGGGATAGGTACTATTTTTATTCCTCAGTTAACAGAGTTGGGGGGAAAACAATGCTGCTTAAGAACTTGACTAAGGTTCCAAGCTAATCCATGGCAACATCAGATTTTGAACTTGAGGGGCGCCTAGGTGGCTCAGTTGGTGAAGCGACTGCCTTCGGTTCAGGTCATGATCCCGGAGGCCCAGGATCGAGCCCCGCATCGGGCTCCCTGCTCAGCAGGAAGCCTGCTTCTCCCTCTCTCACTCCCCCTGCTCGTGTTCCCTCTCTTGCTGTGTTTCTCTCTGTCAAATAAATAAAATCTTTAAAAAAAATAAAAGAATTTGAACTTGAGTGTCTCTGAGTTTCATCTTCCCCAGTCCTCCACCTTAATTTCTGATTCTTTCTTCACCACTATTTGCCTTGGATGCTCTGTTTTGGACTTTTCCTCTCCAGCTCAACTCTAAAGTTTACCTTTGAACATTCCTTCTTCCCCGACCCCAATCTAGTCCCCAGAGGACTCAGACCACCTGGATCTCCCTACCCGGACTTCCCTTCAGAAAGAGAGAACTGACCATGGATAACCAGTTACAGAATTTCAGCTAATTTTACTTGAAATTTCATACCTTTTCCTCCTGATTCAGTAACTGACAACAACATATGGAGAACCCACACAGCAAATGTCAAAATCCAGGAGACCCTGCCAGCTTTTCAGGCCATTATTCTGTCTACACCTGGGGCAGGCATTCCGGGCAGCCAATTACAATAAGCCAATTATGGGGCCCTGACCAAGGGCTGAGTCTGACCCATGTTTACGACAGCATGAGGTAAGAGATTTAATGAGAAGTAAGAAAAACAGTTTGCTTTCTCTTTCCTGCCTTTCCCTGACTCAGAACCCAAGGCCTAATTCCTTGTGTTCAAGCACGAGAAGGCTGAGTTTTTAATGGGCTGGTTGCCATTCCCGGGGGAAGAACAGCTGAGCGGGACCTGGAGTCTATCGGCAGCTAATAAGGTCAGAGTGTGACTGCCCGACCCCAAATGGAATAATAATACATGGTCACTCAAAGTGAGGGGATTAAATTCCCATAATTCACATCATTAAATTATAATAATAAAGCACCAGCCATCTCTGGTCTAATGATGTCTGTTTCCTCAAAGAGAGTGAGAAACAATCCCCAGCTATGAGTCCTTTGGTTCACACTACTACATACTTTAAATGTGGATAGTAGATATTTACTGTTTGCTGCATTGACATAATTTTTCCTAAAAAATTCTGATCAATGAAATTGCTAACTGATCTTCCCTGCTGTTATTCCCTATCCATATTCTTTTTAAGATTTTATTTATTTGACAGAGAGAAACACAGCCAGAGAGGGAACACAAGCAGGGGGAGTGAGAGAGGGAGAAGCAGGCTTCCCGCTGAGCAGGGAGCCCGATGTGGGGCTCGATCCTGGGTCTCCGGGATCATGACCTGAGCTGAAGGTAGATGCTTAACCAACTGAGCCACCCAGGCGCCCCCATATTTTTTCTTTATATAAATACACACTTGTACATATCACACACACACACACACACACACACACACACACACACACACACACACATACCAGCTCCTCTTTTCTGCACCTCAAAGACTCTTGCTCATAATTCTACAACCATTGTGAATGTCACTCCTCTGGAAACTCTTCCCGAGCTCCTCAGGTAGAACTACAGTCCTACTGAAATCTGCCATTCTCTTTTTTTGTTTTATAGGAAAATCTGTTCAAAGTCACATAAGACCATAGTTTCCATTGACATTCACCAGCCTTTGATTCTGAACATAGAAACCAAAGAACATGGCGTGTGCTAAGTTTGTTTACCAAATAGTAATGTTTTTTTACCAGTTCTTCAAAATCTGTACTCTAAAAACACTGCCTGAATCAGGACTGATCTGCTAATGAAAGATGACATTTTTCTTTCTTTTTCTTTTTTAAGATTTTATTAATTTATTTGACAGAGATGCAGCGAGAGAGGGAACACAAGCAGGGGGAGTGAGAGAGGGAGAAGCAGGCCCGACGTGGGGCTCGAACCAGGGACCCTGGGATCATGACCTGAGCCAAAGACAGACACCTAATGACTGAGCCACCGAGGCATCCCCCAAAGATGACATTTTTCAAAAGCTATACAAATGCAGTTCAAAACCTCTCTATTTTAAAATTTATATTTATGTCAAAGAGAATCGGGGTCTGTCTTCTCATCACTGAAATAGAACATTTTTCTATATTCCAAGCAAATATCTGTGGGACAAATCATCCTGGTTAAGTACCCGTTGCTACTGTTATAAGGGCAGATCATCACTGTAAAAATAAATCATTGCCTTCGTGTACTATTTCTAACACTTAAACAATCTGTATTGACCAGCAGAGCTCTATGCTGGGGACCACCAAAGAGAGTGTCTGTGCTGGTCTGGTTGGGAGAATCAGAGGCATCCCTTCAGGCAAGTTTCCATGTGAAGGGAAACGACACATTCACAGTGCAGCCCATTTAAGATGATCAGCCAAACTCACATTAGACTGAAGGCTAAAATGCGAATTCCAAGTATCTATGAACACCAAAGCTATAAGTTCTGAGTACCTGCAATGCTCACACTGCCCCCCTGGGCAGGAGTCAGAGTTTGGGTAACATCTCACCTAAACTCTGGGAAAGCCCAGTGACTGTTCTGTTTCTGGTACTCCAGGTCACTTCTTTCCCACAAGGCTGCATCCATACTGATGAAAGTCATTTCTCCTGATCTTGTTTATGTTTCGTTAATGACGACCTCTGTATCAGCCATCCATCATTGCGTAACAACTGTGCTAAGACTCCGTGGATTAAAACAACAACCATTTATTAATGCTCCCAAGATTATAGGTCAGCTGGGTGGTTCTGCTGATCTAGGTAAGTCTCTGCTGATCTTGGCGGGGCCGTGTCAATTGGCAGGGTGGCTAGAGGTTGGCATGCCTGAGATGATCCCATTCACATGCCGCAGTTGGCTGGCTGGAAACTGGGGTGATGCATAGAACGGAGCCATGTGCTTCTCCTCCTCCAGCAAGGCTGGGCTTGCTCACATGGCAGGGCTCCAAGAGAGCAAGTGCAAGTGCTGATGCTTAGCCTTGGAAGTGACACACTATGACTTCTATTGTATTCTGTTGGCTAAATTAGCAAATCACAAGTTTAGTTTTTATTCTGCAGCTTGACAACTGTAGTTATCAAGCTTCATCCCCAAATTTGTTGTTTCCATAGGCAATTGAGAGTCAACATATATAGGAAAAAAAAATTATTTAGTTCAAATAGATCAAGGTTAAGCTGATCTTGTTGGGAGGATTATAAGAATAACGCTCTAGTGGAAGAAAGAGCCTCCTCGGATGTTTCAACCATCTATAGCTGGTTCTAATAATAGTGCAACAGAAAGCAACTGGTTGGAGGGCGTGAGAGGAGGGAATCTGAAGGTATCTCTTTTGAAAAACGCAGTTCTTCTTCAGAAAAAAAAAAAAAAAAAGCATTGTATGTGACATCCCCTGGTGGATCTGCCCTATCCTGGATGTTTTAATAAAGAAGATATTTCAGACAGTGAGCACCAGGCTCTAGTTTCAAAAGAGCTGCTTATGAATTTACCCCAGCCAGAAGCATTAAGCTAAAAGAAATGCCATGAGAGCCTCAGGGATACAAAGGAAACTCAAAGACCCAAGTCATAGAGAGGCCACAGGGTCAAAGAAGGATGGAGGATGGGCAGGCAGGATTTGGCCAGAAATAATTCAACCCATAAGAAACGAAGGCAGTACCCTATGTTCATAATTGCAAATAAAATAAAAGACAGTTTCTGCAGAATTTTCACAACTTTCTGGTTTTTATCCACATTATCTTTGCTTGAGGATGGTTTAGATCAAGTTCCATAAAATTTGCTGTATTTTGCAAAAGAGGAAATGAAGGCAGAGAGAGGTAAAGTAATTTGTCCAATGTCAATCAAATAATCAGGAACAAATTCAGAATTGGGACTTCTCCAGGATGCTGCTTCTTCTTCTTCCCTTTTTTTTTTTAAAGATTTTATTTATCAGACAGAGAGAGCACAAGCAGTGGGAGCTGCTGGCAGAGGGAGAAGCAGGCTCCCTGCTGAGCAAGGAACTCAATGTGGGATTCGATACCAGGACTCTGGGATCATGACCTGACCTGAAGGCAGATACTTAACCAAATGAGCCACCCAGGCATCCCAAGACTCTGCTTGTTAAAGTTACTATTCTTCCAGAAGCTTAGTACATTTCTCAAACACATCTAAAAACAGCCACTCCAAGGAGAATTCCTAAATGTGGCTAATTAAATTCTTAAATGCAGATAATCCTAAATTCTTAATTATTTATCCCTTCCTTCTTCCCATTCAATCTCTGGTCAGCTTTGACCCACTTCCCTCCCACCAACCATTCCTGAGGCCAGTTAACTGATTCTAGGATGAAGGAATATGCATTTAGCATCTGCTTATTCTGTTTTATTAACTCAATCTAATTCTAAAATTAGACTAAAGTGATACTGGAAAGCAAAGAGGACCAATCAGTATTAGATGTGGTCATTTGCTACAATTCCTAGGAACAATATGCCTGCTGTTCATTGGTAAACAATGACCATAGACAAAAATAGTCCAATGAGGGTAGACTCAAGCCTTGGAACCAGCTAGACTCCATTCAAATCTTGAACACATCCATTTGTTAATTCTGTGACTTCGCACAGGTTATTTAATCTCTCTGAGCTTCAATTCCTTCTGCTACAAAAATAAATATAAAACCCCCATCTCACAAGATTCTTAGAAATACTGAATGATGAAAAATGTAAAATCCCTAGAACAGTCCAATCATTGTTATTTCCTTTATGCAAAGTCAGTTGCAAAACAATCTACAAGATAACCAATGAGCTAATTCAAATAAAATAACAGGGAACATTTGTCTGAAATATTCAATATATACATATCATCATTTAAATATATTCAGAAACATAATGGCTAAATACTTCCAAGCTAGATGCAACACTGAATACTATCATTTGACTATCGTACATAAATATCATAAAGTTACAAAAGAATCCAGTGAGATAGACATTTCTTCTTTCCTGCAGTATATTGATTTATTAAGTAAATTTCTGTAATGATCTTTGTGTCCCCTTTGGCTGGACTACACTCCCCAGTGTGAAAATAAAGAAAACCTCACTGTGGAACCCAAAGCCCTTATGCGGGAGCTCTCATGCCCACACCGCTCCTGGAATCCTGCCTGACCAGCAGGAAGAAGGAAGAGGAGAATTAACTTTGACAAGGGAGGACATTAGGTTTCATCTCTTGCTTTTTTTTTTTTTTTAAGATTTTATTTATCTGAGAGAGAGAAACACAGCCAGAGAGGGAACACAAGCAGGGGGAGTGAGAGAGGGAGAAGCAGGCTTCCTGCCAAGTAGGGAGCCCAATGTGGGGCTCGATCCTGGGACTCCGGGATCATGACCTGAGCCGAAGGCAGTCGCTCACCCAACTGAGCCACCCAAAGCATCTCTCGCTTTGAAGAAAAACTAGGAAGATCCCTCTCATCCCCGAGCAACCACGCCCTGACCACCGTAGCAGCCAATGAGAAGCTCTACAACTTTAAACTCTTGGTTTTTCCCAATAAACTTTTGTTCAGAATAATCTTCCCCAATTTCCTCCCCCAACCTAATAAAAGCTAACCTTCCCTTTGTCTTTTTCGGATTTGCCTATGGTTCTGTATAGCTTGCACATTCTGAATTGTAATTCCTCTCCTATAAGGCCCATTTCGCTAGTAAAATAACTGAAATTTTATTTTTAAGGATGACACCAGTTATGCAACCAAGCGCTAATCTCGGCGTTGCTGTGAAGGTACAAAGGTAGACACGATGAAGTCCGTAATCAGTTTACCAGAAGGAAGGGAGATTACCCTAATAACCTGGATTGGCTTGATTCCATTGAAAGACCTTATAAGTGGAGCTGAGGTTCCCTTAAGGGAAAAGAAATTTTGTCTGTGGACTGCGACTTTAACTCATGCCTAAGACTTCTAGCCTGCTCTTCCTAACATTCTGTCTTGTGGATGGGAAGCTTGTGTAGGCAATTCCCTTTGTGTATATTTGTATTTCTATATGTATGTACATACATATACTGTGTAAACAATATTATGTATATATTATGAAAAAATATTGCACACATATGCATGTGTATATGTGTCTGTGTGTGTGTGTGTGTGTGTGTGATTGAACTTCATGACTTTGTTCTTTTGCAGGTCAAAGAGATCATGTGGAAAGTAGATTTTAATGTACATGTCTGTGCTAGAGGCCTGCTTTATCTGGCAAGTACTCCTGAAATATGGACACTTAATGAGCCTGTGTGATGAACTCTGGCCTCTGGTCCTCAATGCCCTTATAATCAGCAAACAAACTGGGAGCCTACAAGAATTTTATGAACAAAGATGGGCAATCTTTCTGCCTTGCTGCCCCCAAGAGTCCTGGAAACTCCCACTGTCTTCATGGAAGTATGCAACTTGTATTCTCTCATTTCTTCCCACTTCGTGGCTTATCAGATCTCAGTGTCATCTGGAGTCAATAGAATTTAGGAACAGAGTTTAGGAGAAGCTAAACATTGAAAGGGCACAAATAATCATTCTTTTGTGAACCCAACGCCTCAGAAAAACAAACTCCCAAGTAATAAGCTGTTGTTCTTTTCATTCCCACACAAACATAATCAATACCTGTAGGTCTGAGGATATAATCTTTCTTGCATTCCCTGCACCATCTTCTAGACACGCCTATTGTTCACAGAAATATATCCAACATAATACAGCAAAGAGGCCACGATTCTGCTTTGAATTGAACCCAAACATTTCTCCTGCCCAGACAAAGCTGGGAAACTTCTCTTTGTGCACTTTTCAGCTGATGTGCAGTTTCCTATTATGTGAGCAAGCAGGCCGCCATCCATCTTCCTTGGAAGTTTGTGATGTCGTTCTGCAGTTCCTAATGAACTGGCAAGGCCAATTAAGCACCACATAGAATATCCATAGCCAATTCACCCAATGAAGAACAGATAGATGCATTAATACTCAGTCTTTTGCAGATGAGAAGTATTTGGAAAGATGGCTTTTGTGTGATTTTCCAGCCCTGAGGAAAGCGGTTGCCCAAACTTACCAGAACAGTGTCTCGCTCTCTCTCTTTATTTTTCCCCCTTTATTTTGACCCTTTGGCCAACTAGATTCAACTAACACTAAATGTCTAATATGTGCTGGGTCCTAAACTAGTCAGTTTCATGTCTGGAATATTCACTTATCACAAGAAAGATAGAAAGATAGGGTGTAAGGATCACTATGTGATGAAAATATTGGCACTCATAAGCTTGTCAAATCATGCAGCTGAAATCATGGCAGGCTGAAACAATGCAGGTTTCTTAACACTAAGTCTGATATTCTTCCCACTCTGTTGGAGCTTTGATGTGTATCAGTGCTTGCATTTAAGAGTGATTGACTTCATAGGATATGGGTGCCTCAATATGTCCTCTGCTATGGATACTATCCCTCTGGTTTCTTCAGAGTACTTCCTTTCCCCTGCCTCCACTGGGATTCTTTCCATGGACTTTAAAAACTGAAACTGAAGTGGGAAAGTCAGTCTTCCCTGAACAAATGCAATCGAGCATAAGGAACCTTGGAGCTGTGCCCTACCTGGAACTGTTCAGTCCCGGGGAGGTTGAAGCCGTGGCAGGGAGAAGCACACGCAGCAACAGGAGAGAAGGTAGCTCGGACAACCTCTTTCCAGTCTCTTGCTGACATCAGCCCACCTTTGGGTGTCCCCAGAATAGCTCTCAGAGTCCTTTCCTTTTGCTTAGGCAATTTCTTTCCTTGGAATCAGAACAGCTCTGATGAACTGGAGAAGTCACAGAGCAGCACACCAGGTCATTGGAAGCCAATAGGAGCTGTGCTTGGGTTTCTATCAGGATCCTTTTTGAGCCACTACCATGGGAGAACAAGGCAAATTGTAATAAGGCAAAGCGAGTGAGGTGCCTGGCTGGCTCCATCAGTTAAATGTCTGATTCTTGATTTCAACTCAGGTCTTCTCGGGGTCATGAGCTCAAGCCCTGCAATCAGGCTCTATCCTGGGCATGGAGCCTGCTTGAGATTCTTTCTCTCTCTCTCTTCTTCTTCCCCTTCTGATTCCCCTGTCTGTGCACATTCTCTGTCTCTCAAAAAAAAAAAAAAAAGACAAAGGAAATATGGGCATGGAATTTAGGGAAACCTAGAAGTTAGCTAAAGTCACGGGAGAAACTTCTGAAGGATGAGTAAAGAAGAATTCAGGAATTTGTACCCACAGATGATGTCACAGGTATAAGATGAGAACAAGATGGTTCATTATAAAATGAACACGATTGTCAAAGAGAAAGATAGAGGAGTCATGATTAAAGAAGTAGAACAAGAACTGGGATAGTGTTGAGTCATAGGAATTAATGAATGCATTTCCAAAGGGGGGAAAAAATCTTCCACTGCAACCAATACAGGTGAGAGAGTGAAGGGAACTAGGGGCCATTTCTGACCCATAAGAACCTTGTTCATAGAAGACATAGGCACAAAAATCAGATTGCTCTGTGTTACAGAGGAAGCAGGTGGTAGGAAAGTTGGTGCACTGAGTACAGGTAATTATTTGATAGAATTTTGGTGGTGAACAAAATAAAAAGAAGGCACTAGCTTGAGGGGATAACAAACTGCAATTTATGTGTCTTTAGCACATGGGAAATTCTAGTGACCCATTTGCTAAGGAGAAAGCACAGTCATTTCCCTATAGCAATAGTCTAGCAACACAATGGCAGAGACTGGTGATATTCTTACAGTACCTCTTCTTCCTTTTAGTAATAAACCTCTTCTATCATCCTGTGTGTCAGCAAGACTAAAGCTACTCTTCTAGACACTACACATCCCAGTCTCCCTTGCTGCAGCCTCCTACCTGCCAGTCCTCATCAGGCATAAGATAATATGTGGGACTTTCACATCCTTTCCTTAATAAAAGCTTTCTTGCCCTCTCTGTGGGTTCTTTCCCTTTTCCCATAAGCTGGGAAGTATACTTGCTGATGGGCTAGCTCAACCGGCATTATAAGGAATGGTAGGATAATAAAGAAGAAACTTGAGCCCCTGATGGAGCAAAACTTCCCATCTGTTCCCCATTTGATGACCCATAGATGACTGTACTGCTGAGAGAGAAACAGAAGAGAAAAGGAGGAGAGAGATAAAAACAGTATCATTCTTGAGGAACTATTTTTTTTTTATATATTGGGGTCTACATTTCAGAAGTTCTTGCCCCAACATGTATCCCTATCAAAGAGGAAAGCTGTAATCTGTTTTAACAAGAGTCTGTCTTAGTGACCACTGAATATGATTGTCCACATGGAAAAAGTTGGGAAGACTCGGTCTGGCAGATCTAGACCAAGCACTATAAAAATATAGTTGCTTCTTAACTGGAGAATAAGTCTGATTTGGAACATCATCCCTTCGAGGAAGTAGACTACTGATTTCAGAGAAAGAAATATAAAATGTTGAAAAATCCACTAAGTCGATTTATAAATGTCCAGCGCTTTGCTAAGAGTGTCAGAAGATTCCATTCTGAAGAAAAAAAAGAAAGAAAAGAAAAGGAAAAAAGATTCTATGCTGATGTTAGTGATGGAAGTTGGTTCCTGCGTGTGACAGAATCAGACCTTGATAAGCTTAAGAAATAACAGGCTTTTATTGGTTCATACAACCAAAGAAGGATCAGATAAGATCCAACCTCTGTGAGAAAAAGAAACTGGAGCAGCTTTTTCTTTGTTCTCTTCCTCCATCTCCCCCTCCTCCTCCCTCCCCTCTTCATCGTCCTCTCTGTCCTCCTCCTTCCCCTCCTCCTCTTTCTCTTCCTCCTTCTCCATCTTTTTTTTCTGTTTCCCTCTCTCTTTCACTCCTGCCCCACACTTCCACCTGCCCAGCATTTATTTTAGGTCACCTTCTATCTTTGACAGAAGCCTTCTCCATATATATATGGAGACCTGCACACAATAGCTTCTGAACCTCTCATCACTCAATTTCATCTCCTGAGAGGATCTGGTGTTTCTTGTCCCAAGTTTAAAATGCCTAGAAAAGGACTTAGACTGGCCTAGCTTGGCTCAGGTCTCCAAACCTGTGTCAACTAATTCTTGGCAGAGAAAATGATATCTAAGATGGTAATTCACATTTCATTATTCAGTCAATAATTTACATTTGAAACCAAGCACATCATTTGCTCCAGAACGCTGATGAGAACATCTGAGAAAGTTTGATACTGTTTATTCCACTTCTTGGAACTCTTAGAGTAAATAAAGTGTAGGCCCCTGAGAAAGAGCATGTTTGTCTCTGTGGATAACCTATAAAACAAATCAATGCCCTTCTCACCTGGTCTATTTTCTGGAAGAAGAACATTAAATGAATTTGGAGAAATCAAACCCTAATTCATTTATTTGACCGTCATTTCTGAGGGCAGACTTTCTGTTAGGAATTAGTCAAATCACAACCTGATAAATATGGGAAGTAAATGAGTTGAAATATCTAGAAACAAGGGCCAAATGAAACATGTGTGGTATTAATAAGGGTAATGGTTGCCTCACAGTTTTGTGAGACAGAAGTCTCACCCGACACCAGCCTCTTTGGGGCCCAAAAACAGGAGACGATTGACTCCAAAGCTCACCGCCCAATTGAGTCAGGCTCTGGCAACATTGAAGGTACCCACTTGTGTTGCAGCCCGGTCAGATCTGACTAGGAGCTCCATGGTCAGACCAGGATCTATACACATCTTTTTCTTTCTTACATGGTACAGTGGAAGAATTCAAAGGGAGTTCCTCATCCCATAAAATGGCCTCCGTTTGAAGCTGAATTATGACTTTCAGATCCCAACTTCCCCATCTTCTCTACCCCAGGGGAGTGGATGTCCTGCTGAATACTCACCTGCAGAGTTAAATAAAATAAGAAGCTAGAATCTTTGAGACTCGACCATAAAATATAATTGGACAAATCTCCACAGACAGTATAAAATATCGGATCATGTCTCACACAGATGGGATTATTTAGCCTTCACACAACCTTCAAATAACACGTTGTGCTCCTTTTAATCAATCCATAATTCAAGGAGGACGCGCCTTAGCCTCCAGAGGCATTCGCTATGACAATAGTGTGGGCCAGCTAGGGCGAAGTATGTTTTATTAGGAAAGTCAAAGTCAGCTTGGGTTGAATTTCATAAATCTCATTAGTGATTATCATTTCTTGTTTCCAAGCATGATAAAATACCACTTTCACTTTGTAAATGTACCTCTGCCAAGAGGAGTCATCCCTGGGCCTCCCCGCCAGGCCCAGGCTCAGGAACAAAGGAATCCCTGGTGTGGGGAGTCCATGCCAGGGCCCATAAGGAGCCCTGCTGAGAACCACTGTCCTTTGCTTACAATGAGCACCTTATCGAAAGGTCTGGGAGCAGAGAAGCCTCCATCTGTGTCTCCCAGGGAGAGAGGGGTGAGGAGTTTGGTGAATGTCACAACAAGCAGCTTCCCTCTGCTTCTCATGCTGTCATTCCTCTTAGGGCCCAGTGTCACCTGATCTGGGAATGGGAGTCCCTTACAATCACCCACAGCATGGATCCTTGGATCCATGGATCCAGGTTTCTCTGGAGAAACCCCTTGTGGAAGACACTGGTGGCCCCCATCAATGAGCCCACGGAGCAGACATGCCCATGTAGCTGTGGAGGTTAGCCTGTGGTAACAGGCAAGAGCCAATTAATATTCATTTGGAAACAACTTTCAAACACTAATTCCAGACAAGGCCATGGGCTATGTGTTGGAGACACAGTGGTAAAAACACACATTCTTGTGCTCAAGGGATAGACAAACAGTGGAGGGATGGAGAGTGGGGGTGTAGGGGAGAATGCCCAGAAATTACCCCAGAGGAGAGGCCCGTGGATGGTGGACTTGGGGGACCATTAAAGAAATGCCTGCAGGGGCACCTGGCTGGCTCAGTTGGTAGAACATGTAATTCTTGATCTCAGTAGAGAGAGCCATTCACCTGAGCTGAACACTGGTGAAGAGACTGGATGGTTTGTCCTTTGGAATCAGATGGACACAAAACCTGGCTTCAGTGTTTCTCTCGTTCTGCACGCCAGGGCCTGGCGTAAACTCAGAATTTCCATCTTTACATCTGAAAAATGGGCTTAAATGACATCCATGATACAGGCCCACTAAGAAGATTATAAATTATTTTCATTAAGGCTCTAGAATGTAATAGACACTGAATAAATGGGGGCTGTGTTTACTATGGTAGAAAATTATAATAATTAAGCCAATGGTTGCATCCCTTCCCTGGCTGGAAATCGGCCACAGTTCCCCATTCATGCCTTGAAAATAAAGCCAGAATTCAATAACCATATGGGAGATACACAGCAGCATACAAGTGACAAGTGACAAGGACCATTAACAGCTCTGTGTTCAGAGAAAGAAAAAAAAGCCAAAAATAAAACACGTGGGGAAAAAGGAAATAGATGAAAGAAATAAAAGTTTAAATAAGAAAGGCCAAACTTAAATCATTTAGAAGTGAATATAGGAGAATATTTTATGGCTTTGAAGTATTTAAGAATTTTGACTATAAAACATAAAAACAGGGAGCCTGGGTGGCTCAGTGGGTTAAGCCTCTGCCTTCAGCTCAGGTCATGATCTCAGGGTCCTGGGATCGAGGCCCACATCGGGCTCTCTGTTCACTGGGGAGCCTGCTTCTTCCTCTCTCTCTGCCTGCCTCTCTGCCTACTTGTGACCTCTTTCTCTATCAAATAAATAAATAAAACCTTTTTTAAAAAAACATAAAACCAGTAACCATAAAATGAAATTTATAACATATCAAACAAAGGATTAATAGTCCAACAGTCCAACAGAAAAAATGCTAAGAATATGATTGGATGAATGACTAATAAACATTTGAAAAGGTGTTCCACCTCACAGATACCAACAGGAATGAAAAGCAAAGCAAATCTTGAGTGGGAATTGTTGGCTTATCAACTGGCAAAAGTGAAAGGAGATCATGAACATCAGGGGCTAGGAAGAATGTTGGGAAACAGACACTTTCATATATTTTTGGTGAGACAATAAATATCTATAACAGTTATGAAAAGTCATCAATTTTTATTAGAATTAAGAGGTGCAATCATGGGACACACAAGGGACGTACAAGGCACAGCAAGGAAATCTGGTTAATGATATTGTAATCTCATCGTATGGTGACGGGGTAGCTATGCTTTGCAGTGAGCACAGGGTAATATAAAGAGAAGTTGAATCACTATGTTGTACACCTGACATGAATGTAACATGGTGTGTTGGCTCTATGCAATCAAAAAACTGAAATAATAAAAAGTACAAGCACGTTTTGGTTCAACAATACGACTTTTGATAATAAAATACTAGTGAGTAAATATAAAAAAATAAGTATAGACTGATGGATTGCATATGTAATAAAACTCTGTTATCAGTCTGAATCATGCGGAGCATATGTTCATAATAACATATCACATTAGAAAATAACGAGATCTACAAAAGCAGATACTGTTGTAATTGTACTGACTTGGAAGACTGTTCACAGTTTGCTTTGGATTAAAGAAAACAAACTACAAAATAATATTAACTGAGCCATCATACACAAAAAGAAATTAAAAATGCTCTTAATATGGGATGTATATAACTATATGCACAACAGTAACAGGTTTGAGAAGAAAGAGAGAGAAGCTACTTAACTTACTTTGGAAAATTCCATAGTTTTCAAATGATTCAATTTGCTTACTCTGTTTAATTCAAGTTGCTGAAAAACAGATAATCGATTAAATACCTTTAAAAAAAAATAAGGCAGAAAATGTATCCAGCCCACATCCATAACACTCAGAAAATAAACTAGCATGAAGAGGACAAGCATGGAAATCAAAGAATCAGGTAGAAGAAAGCATCCTGTGAGCATGAAAAAGAATGGCAATCCTTATGTGAGGTTTGGTTGTGATTAGAAAAGTATGCGATCTGATATTATCACCTCATTGTCATTAGTATTTCCTCAATGACTATTGGGGTAAATAGAACATCTTTTCATACGACCATGAGCCCATCATATTTTTTCTTCAATTCATCTGCCTACATTTCTTCATAGACGCACTTAAATAGTATCAATCTGTAAGAGCTCTAGGTATCTCAGGAATATAAACACTTGAAAAAAATCTTTACTTTCTCAAAGTTCTAGTCCGTCATCTATCAAAGGAGCATAATAAAACCTACCTCATAGGACAAATACTTCATCTTTCCACATAGAAAATAGCAAAACTTATTAAGGCAAAAGTTGAGGTCTAGCCACTTGCATAAGATGTTGAATTTGAAAACATATATTCTGAGTATCTATGTCAGCTACTTTGCTAGTCCCTGGTAATAATAGCAAGATGACTAACATGGGTCTTTAACCCCAAAGAATTCATGTGTGTAAGTGATGAAGTGAAATAAGTCGAAAGTTGTACCAGAGTTTAATAGCTGTGATATTAGATTAATAGGTACAATAATCGAAGCCTTCACCAACATCCCAATAACGTGCTTCCTCCTTGCTTTATGTTTTTTAAAGAATACTGTGCCTCTCCTTGGTGTACTTACCATAATTGCAATTAATTAATTATGGTTTGTCTCCCTGATGACTCTGACTGCAAGCACTGTTCACCACACCTAGAATGCAGTTAGCATATGGTCGGCTTCCAGTAAGTTCTTATTGGTCAAATGACAGAATGCACATGGTATAGTGATAGGACAGGAGGAAAAGGCAGCTCTGATGGGGTGGTTAGGGAAAGTCTACATAGAAGGTGAGATATTTGATTTTCCTCTCAAAATGAGATAAGATTCCCTAGATGGATGAAGACAGAAATGTTGGCATGGCCAATGAGAATAGTCAATAGGATGGTGTAACAAGAGCTTAGACAATATGAAATAGGATTGGTTGGGGGTGAAATTGAATACTTAAGTAGGGATCAAGTCTCAGGAAGTTAGGCTAAGGACTTTAGAGTTTTTCCTACAGGCTGTTGGGGAGTTTTAAAGCAACAGAATGACAAAATCACACTTTTGCTTTCAGAAAATCATATGGCAGTACCATGGGGGAAGAAACAAAGGCTGAGCAAACAGTGAGGAGAATATGTCACATCGTAGGCTCAGGAAATATGTGTTAAAGAAGTGCAAAGGATAGGTAGGCTATAGTTAACCTTGACCTTAAAAAAAAAAAAAAAAAAAGTCCCTCTCTTTTAGGTTGCCTTATCCATGTAGGGTCAACTGATTAGTAAAATATGACTCTGAATAAATGACCCAAGATTCCCAAATTTTCTGCAAAGAACCAAATTGTTCATGGCAAGCAAGAAGGCAGTATTGAGAGGGTAAGCAGCCAATCAGAGTGGGAATGAGTTTCATCAAGGACTGGAGATGGCGTTTCATTAAGTTACATGTCCACAACAGGAACAATTTCACTTAGGATGCCAGTGATTTTTACCATTTTTTTTAATCCTATGCAGAGATAATTTGGATAAGTTTCAGCAATAAACATTAGGAGTCAAAGGGGAGATGAGAAAGCAAAAAGTAATGCATAATTTATCCTCGTCCATATTTCATTATGAAAAGTAAAACACAAGAGAAGATCTTGAAAGGAGAACTCATTTTCTTCCCTTGGCCTTCAATTTCTTGTTTGGAAGTTTGGTCGAATGGCTTAATCTCTATAACCTTAAGGGACAGAGTCTTATGCCCTAAGCACCATTCTGGCCTCTTTGCATGACAAAGTTGTTAACTGCCTATGTATGTTTCATGGATGCCCGCAAGAGAGCAAGGTTATGGTCTCCTTAAACTTGGAAAGCAACTGTCCAAGAGTGTCAAACCAGCAGACTGACCCACACAGTCCTTTAACTGTCTATAGTTTCATTTCTTGTTCCAACAATCAGGGAAATATGTAAATCCAGCATTTTCTTCTAATCTGCTGCTTTAGAGGACTGCCTAAACTATCACTTAACTAAATTAAGAAGAGACACCAGGATATATATATATCCACACTTCACCTCCAAATTCCCAGCTCTGAGACTAATTCTGAGTCTAGATTCAGTAAATATTCCTCACCAGGGCAATTATTAAACCCTGAAATTAGCCTTCTCTCCCTGGACCCCTGTTTTCTCATTTATAGAGACTTCCCAGAGATCTCTAAGGGCCTTTCCAGTCTAACATTCCAGGATTTACAAGAGAAGATACTGCTAGCCATGCACTGAAGATACTTAAGGAACAACATCTCTAATGATTAGTAGAAATAAGGAAGAATGAAAACCCCGTGCTGTTGGATTTTAAATACCAAGTACTTCTTCATTCTCTTCAACCCTTTCGCAGGTAGGGTATAAAACTTTGACTTTAAAACGTCCTAGACCATAGCTTGTCCCTGCCTCCTCCTACTTGAAATACACTGCCTTTTAAAAGTTGAGCGAGTTGTTAAATTCACTTCTGCATTTTTGTTTATGTTTAGTCCAGTTAATTGAACACGGTTGCATTTTATCTACAAGATGTGCCAAGGTTTTCTGCTCTCAAAGGCTTTGTGCAGCATATCTTCTGCTGTAGACACTACCCAGTGTACATGTCTTAATACCTTTTCAATAAAATATGTGAACTTGTGGAGGGAATAGTGGAGAGCAAGAAATTGGAAATCCAAGTCCCACACTGTGCAAGCCACAGGGGAATCCAGCCTCGTGTGTTTTAAACGAAAACTTTTCATCTTTGCTGATGTCTCTTTGGCTCTCCACTTAACACAGGTCCGTTTCCAGGACATTCTACTCATCATCAGCCCTCCTCCTGCCCCAGCAAGGCGACAAAGCAGTTAAGGACAACTCCAGAGACTTCTCATTGCTTCAAATACAGTTGCTTTTTCTCATTTCCTTGTTCTTTTTTTTTTTTCTCCCCGTTAATTTTACAGACACCCAGCAGAATCACTTGTAAATGCCCTCTGCAATCTTTTTCCAAAGAAAGAAAGAGGTGGGGTGGGAGGGGTAGTGGGGGAGGCACAGGGTGAAATTTGTTCTACTTGAGTGTTCCTGTTTTTCTCAGCAGAACAATCGGACTTTTTTCTATTTTTCCGGTGTCTCTCGCCGGACCATTTTAGATTTCCTAAAATAAAAGTGAGGTTTCCAAACCCCACTTCTCTTCTGTCTGGCTCTCACTCAGATGCCAAGGTCTGTTAAGAGTCATGTGTCTGGGGGCGCCTGGGTGGCTCAGTTGGTTAAGCCACTGCCTTCGGCTCAGGTCATGGTCCCGGAAACCCGGGATCGAGCCCCACATCGGGCTCCCTGCTCGGCAGGAAGCCTGCTTCTCCCTCTCTCACTCCCCCTGCTTGTGTTCCCTCTCTGGCTGTGTTTCTCTCTGTCAAATAAATAAAATCTTAAAAAAAAAAATGAGGAGAAAGTTCTGCTTTACATATCGAGGTAGAAATTAGCTGTGTGTCATCTATTAGAAAGATTTGGA
>PITA01009696.1:0-76010 GCA_004023965.1 Spilogale gracilis | reverse complement strand
ATGTACCACATCTTCTTTATCCATTCATCTGTTGATGGGCACCTTGGCTCTTTCCACAGTTTGGCGATTGTGGCCATTGCTGCGATGAACATTGGGGTGCATATGGCCCTTCTTTTCACTACATCTGTATCTTTGGGGTAAATGCCCAGTAGTGCAATTGCAGGGTCATAGGGTAGCTCTATTTTTAATTTTTTAAGGAGTCTCCACACTGTTTTCCAAAGCGGCTGCACCAGTTTATATTCCCACCAATAGTGTAAGACGGTTCCCCTTTCTCCGCAGCCTCTCCAACACTTGTTGTTTCCTGTCTTGTTAATTTTGGCCATTCTGACTGGTGTAAGGTGGTATCTTAGAGTGGTTTTGATTTGAATTTCCCTGATAGCTAGTGACGCTGAACATTTTTTCATGTGTCTGTGAGCCGTTTGTATATCTTCTACGGAGAAGTGCCTCTTCATGTCTCTTGCCCATTTTTTGATGTGTTCATCTTCTTTTTGGGTGTTGAGTTTGAGTAGTTCCTTATAGATCTTGGATACCAACCCTTTGTCTGTAGTGTCATTTGCAAATATCTTCTCCCATTCTGTGGGTTGCCTCTTTGTTTTGTTGACTTTGCTGTACAGAAGCTTTTTATTTTGATGAAGTCCCAGAAGTTCATTTTCGCTTTTGTCTCCTTTGTCTTTGGAGACATGTCTTGAAAGAAGTTGCTGTGGCCTATGTCAAAGAGGTTACTGCTTATGTTCTCTTCCAGGATTTTGATGGATTCCTGCCTCACGTTGAGGTCTTTCATCCATTTCGAGTTTGCCTTTGTCTTTGGTGTGAGAGAATGGTCTATTTTCATTTTTCTATATGTAGCTGCCCAATTTTCCCAGCACCATTTATTGAAGAGACTGTCTTTTTTCCACTGGATATTTTTTCCTGCTTTGTCAAAGATGATTTGCCCATAGATTTGTGGGTCCATATGTGGACTCTCCACTCTGTTCCATTGGTCTATTTCTTTGTTTTTGTGCCAGTACCACGCTGTCTTGGTAATCACAGCTTTGTAATAAAGTCTGAAGTCAGGTAATGAGATGCCCCCAGCTTTGCTTTTCTTCTTCAGCAATTCCTTAGTTATTCAGGGTCTTTTTTGGTTCCATATAAATTTTAGGATTGTTTGTTCCAGTGTTTTGAAGAATGTTGGTGGAATTTTGATCGGAATGGCATTGAAAGTGTAGATTGCTCTGGGCAGTATAGACATTTTGACCATGTTTATTCTTCTGATCCATGAGCATGGAATGCTCTTCCATCTTTTTGTGTCTTCTTAAGTTTCGTTCATGAGTGTTCTGTAGTTCCTCAAGTACAGATCCTTGACTTCTTTGGTTAGGTTTATTCCTAAGTATCTTATAGTTTTTGGTGCTATAGTAAATGGAATCGATTCTCTGATTTCCCTTTCTATTTTTTTGTTGTTACTGTATAAGAATGCAACTGATTTCTGTGCATTGATTTTGTATCACCCTGATTTCTAATAGTGTTGCCTGACCCACTAGGATAAACATGCCCAGTGTTTATCCAGGTGGGCCTTAAATCTTGCTGAGTCCTCAGTTCCACTCTGCTGAGGAGAGATTTTATATCACCACCACCACCATCATCATCCAATAGCTTCTGCTTCCTTAGTGCACCATGTGGACCAGGACTTGTGTCCTGTGTTAGGTACTTTGGATGCAATAGTTTGTTGGCTCCTTGAATGACTTTGCAGGTCAGGTGTGATCATCCCTGGAGAGAGACAGGTGAGGAAATGGAGGCTCAGAGGATGGAAGTGACTCTCCCAAAGTCATGCACCTGCTGATCTGTGTAGTAGGTAGAGCCTAGTGCTCACATATCTTGGTGTAGGACCATGAGTGATAAGGCCAGGGGAATCACCATCCCATGACTAATGTGGTCTTCGGATTTTTGAGAGAAATTGAGGCAAAAGGTGGGTTCAGTTCCAAGAGTCAAAATCTGCAGACGTAGTTAGCTCATCCAAACTCTAGGCCACCACAGAAGCCACTTGTTCTTCCTTCAGGGTACTATTTGCTTCCTTGAGTAGGCTTTTGGAGCTCACTGGGTGAAGAAGCAGGAAGAGAGCTGGTAGGATCTGTGTGATCCAGGGTTTGCCACCTAAGCTTCCTGTGCCTTAGTTTCCTCTTCTGTAAATTAACACAAGGACTATCTTCTCTTAGGACTTTTGTGAGGAAGAAACAGTGCAAACAACAACCTTCATCTATGTAGTGCTTAAATGTTGGGCCCTATGCCCGTCATTATACATTATCTCATTTAATCTTCATGTCAAACCTGTGCATGAAGTGTTTTATCTCCATTTTTCAGATTAAGAAACTGAGGCTTAGAGAAGCTTTATGACTTGCTCAAGATCTCTGAGCTGGGGAATAGTAGAGTTGGTGTTTGAATCCAGGTCTCTTTGGGTTGCTAAGTGTTTTGTAATGGCAGTGATGGCAGCATGTGATGGTAAGTGTTGTGGTTCCATGTGAATATGGACTCTGGGCAATGCTGGCTTGCAATGAGCCAAGCTGCTTGCAGGAGATAGATCAGGGTAGTCAGACCAGCTGGTGATGTTACATTTGCCAAAATATATGACAGGGAAGAGAAATAAAGGGGTGTGTTCTCAGGAGGGATGGTGGGTGTTGGCAGAGGCAACACACAGAAAACAGCTATTAGGCATTCTCTGTGTTCTGAAGTCTGGCAATAGAGCTGACATGGGCTCACCCCCAGGCTGCTCAATCAGGCAGAACAGACATCCCAACAGACAGCACTCATGTACTATGTTCTACTAGGATGCAGAAGTTGCATTCCTAAGAAATATTGTTTTATAAGAAATGGAATTATAGAGACAATTGTTTCAATGGGGAAAAACAGATTAAGGGCTGGATAGTTTCAGACTCACCATAACAAAATTATTTTTCCTTCAGGAATGTCAATAAAGGTGCTTTTACAACTATAAGTATATGGCTGTGAAACCGGAACATCACAGAGCAAATCCAGCCTTAGACATCCCCACACATTTGCTCAAGAAGAGCATCCTTTCTTTTATTGTCTCCCCCAGCACTGTCACTAGGAAAGACTTCTCTCACTTTCCATTCACCTTGACCATCCACTGCTGGAGAACAAAGGTCCAAGCACTGCTAAGGCATCCTAAAGACATCTCCAGCCCCACCATCCTCTTCACTAGTTCCCCAGTGACAGACTCTTCCTTTCCACTGTGATATGTTCAGTGCAAATTGTGCTTTCTAATTAAAGGATCATATCATATTGAATTTATACTTAAAAAGCTTGCTATAGCAGAAATTCTTACCTGGTAAAAGAACAGAAATTACAGTATGTGGAGGCAGTGTTGTGTCACAATTAAGAGTGAGGACTCTAAAGCCAGTCGTCATGGGTTGAAATCCTAACTTTGCCACTTAGGAGCTGTGTGACCTTGAGCAAGTCAGTAAGTCTTCTGTGTTTCATCTCTAAAATGAGGAGAATGATAGTATCCGTGGTTGTAAGGATTCAAAGAGGAAATGATTGTAAAGTCTCACACAGAAGCTTGTACATAGTGAGCAGTCAATAAATGTTACCTCTTCCACAGTGCAGGGGGAAGAGAGGTCCACTGAGCCTGGAGTGTGGGACACACAGGGAGTGAGGAAAATCACTGGGGAAGATGAGAGACTAGAGCTAGAAGGGTGAATGGGATTGACAAGAGGATAAGGCAGAGGGAACAGGGACATAGCAAGGCTTTTTTGATGTGCCCAAATGAGTCAGGTGGAGAGATGTGGAAGGGGGAGGAGGAGAGGTTGAGTGTAGACCAGTGAGGGGTTGTTGCAGGGATCTAGATGAGAAACGATGAGGCCAACACTCAGCCATGGCCATGAGGATGAGAGGAGGGGTGGATTCATGAGAATTCATTAGGCAATAGTTACTTAGGAGACACTTGTATTCCATGATCTTGGTGCCCAATGCTTTGGAGCATGTAAGGAAAGTGAACCATGTCTAGTCCGTTGGGAGTATACACTCTATTTACAGATGTAGAACTGACAAAGATAATTTTCAATTGTCAAAACTTGGGAGTGAACTGGCCTGGGTTATCCTAGAGTGGCCTTCTGTGGACTTGAACACTGTCATCTGTGTCATCCCATCTCTGCTGGTTGTCACTAGCACTCTCTCCCATGCCACATTTCATCTTTGCTTCCCATGGCATTTGACTTTAGTTTCTCAGACAGGCTGGCTAGAATCATAGCGGAAGCCAGGTCAGGCTTATATTCACACATTCCTGCAACAAAGAGGTATAAATGTCTGATTATAGCTTAGAGCATGGTTCTCACCCTTTAGTGTTCTCAGAATCACCTAGAGGGCTTGTTAGAACAGAAACTGCTAGGTCCTAGAATTTCTGGTTTAATAGATGAATTAGCTTGCTAGGGCTTACCATAATGAAGTACCCATAGATTGGGCTGTCTTAGACAACAGAGATCTGATTTGTTTCCTTATATTTCTATAGGCTAGAAGGCTGAGACCAAGGTGTATATAGGTTTGATTAGATTTCTTCTTCTTTTTTTTAAAGATTCTATTTATTTATTTGAGAGAGATCCCAAGTAGGCAGAGAGGCAGGCAGAGAGATAGGAGGAAGCAGGCTCCCTGCCGTGCACAGACCCTGATGTGGGCCTCGATCCCAGGACCCCGAGATCATGACCTAAACTGAAGGCAGAGGCCCCAACCCACTGAGCCACCCCGGTGCCCTGAGTAGGTTTCTTCTAGGGGTTTCTCTCCTTGACTTGCAGCTGGATGTTCTCCTCTGATGTCTTCACATAGTCTTCATCCTGTGTGTGTCTGTGTCCTAATCTCTTCTTCTATAGCCACTTGTCAGATTAGATTAGGGCCTACTTCAGTGACCTCATTTAAACTTAATTTCCTCTTCAAAGACCCTGTCTCCAAATATATTCACATTCTGAGTACTAGGAGTTAGGACTTCAGCCTATGAATCTGAGGGGGAAACAACTCAACCCATAATTGTAGGTCTGGGATAGAGCCTTAGAATGTGCAGGGGTTTTTGTTGTTGTTGTTGTTGTTGTTGTTGTTGTTGTTGTTGTTATTGTGTTTGTTTGTTTGTTTGTTTGTTTTTTGTAAGCTTCATGCCCAGTGTGGAGCCCAACACAGGGCTTGAACTCACGACCCTGAGGTCAAGATCTGAGTCGAGATCAAGAGTTAGATGTTTAACTGACTGGTGACCCAGGCCCTCCAGAACGTGCATTTCTTCCCCCAGAATGTGAATTTTAAATAAGTTTCAGGTGATTTACATGGTGCCGGTATTATGGCTTTTCAGCAGCAAGTGGCAGAAGAAAGGGCTCAGATTTTTACATTGGAGACATTGTGGATTCCATCCTGGCTTTGTGTTTTCTAAGCTAATTTTGAGCAAGCCACATAATAACTCTGGGTTTCAAACTCCCATAAAATAGGAGTGAAAATAATACCCATAGGGTATTTGGAGTTAAATGTAATAATGTATGTAAAGGACCTGGTTCTTAATATATGACAGCTATACTGTTTTTGTTTTTTTTTTTTTAATCCATCTGCTCATCAAATATGTGACTAGGAGTCAGAAGACATGAGATCTAGTTCCAGTCCTGGAACCTAGCTGTGAGTGTTTCTTTCCTACCACCCCGAAATGTGATTGTTCTGAGGACCAGACAAGATAATGTGAAAATATAAAATTGGCCAAATTATATATATTATATGGCGGAAAGCAGTCATAAATTTTTTTTTTTGGGTAATAGACACCAATAGGAGTAAGTGCCTGACTCATAACAACTCCTCTAAGAATATTGTCAGAGCTATGTAATCCCACTCACCTGGCCAGAGTTGCACCCCTAACTCAGCTGGGCCAGGCAGAGGGCTTCCTGGGGATTTTCCAAACTAGAATGAAGGGGAGAAAAAATTCTAGATCCTTTATTATAGTGGGAGTCATTGGATGTGAGGTTTGGGAGGTTTAAGTCATCAAATTTCTTGCCATATGGCAGAAAACCAGGTCTTTGTTGAATGGAATGATGCTTATATTCAAAGAGAGGCTGAGATGGGTGACAGGCCTAGTGGCATTCGAGCCTCTGGCTCCTGCGGTTCCCAAAGCCTTCCTCCCCGAGTCATAAGAGACATCCCAGTGTCCCTCCCCTTTCATCTGGGCAAGTTTCAATTGGGTTTCCTACACCTATAGCCCTGACAAACAAATTATCACTCAACAAGTATTTATTGAACATTTATGCTATGCTAGCCCTGAGCTAGATGCTAGTCAAATGATGTAACAGATTGGCAAGGCTGTTTTCACCACCTGCCTCCTCTTCACTCCTTAGCAGGAATCTGCAAGGTCTACCTCCATCCCTTGCTTCACCAGAGCTGAGGGCAAAATATTAGGATCGTAGAATCTCAGTCTCTTAGAGTGAGTGACCCAGAGGATGATTAAATATGAATTCTCATAGACGTCAGAGAAAACCCTCGTATGACAGATATGAAGCTCCCTTGGTGACTTTTCCACACTCCTCACTGGGCCTTGGGATGAAGGTCAAGGAACATCTCAAGGGTGTCCTCTCATTTGTAGCCACCACAGCAAATTAGAAAGAGTTTTGACATTTATTTAAAAATGCATATTATGGGAGAGCCTGGTGGTGGGTACTGGGGACACCTAAAGTGTGGAGCACTGGGTGTGGGGAATGCAGAATGAATCTTGGAACACTGGAAAAAAATTTTTTTAGTAACAATAAAAAAAAAAAAGAAAAATAACACACGTCAAAAAAAATGCATATTCTGACCATTCAAGTCAGAATCTTTAGGGACAGGACCTGGGGATCAATATTTGTAAAAAGCTTTAGAAGTGTATGTCATACAACCAGTCCCTAGGCCTCTGGGGTGGAGACACTTGTGTCCCTCTCCTCTAAAAATGGGAGGAACTGGACAAGGAGGGGCCAAGGGACATGACTCCGAGTAGTAAGAACTCGAAGGACTCAGTGTGGGGCAGATTGACCTGGGCTAATTGCCTTCCCTATTTGAGCCTTGTTTCCTCATCTGACAATCAGGAATGATGATGACTTCTGCCTCGTAGAGGATAACTTCTGCCTTATGAAGAAGAATTTATTCTTTTCTCCCATGGTCAGGCTTCCTCCCATGGAGAAAAGTGAATCCCCCAGGAGGAGAGGGCTTCAGGTGTTTTTCTTATATGCCCTACAGGGTTAAGGATGCAGATGGGGTCCTGTGGATGCCTCGTGGTGGGCCATCCCCTCCTCTCCATCAGGTGGGGCTTCTTCCTCTGCCACCTTCTGCCCTAGCCTCCTTCTATGTCTTGCCAGTCCCTCCCATAGGTCATGCAGGGAGGAAGATTGACCCTTCCCATTGGCTCCTTGTCAAAACCCCATAAGGTTCCCTGGGTACTCTCCCTTGCCCCTGCCCTTGCCCTTGCTCCTGGGGCCTCTGTTACCCAGATATTCTGGGTTAGTCTCGAGTGGGCTGCCTGGGAGTTCCTTCTGACTTGGTTTCTTCCAACTGTTCATCTCCATCCTGCCAAAGGGGTAGTGCTTGGAGATACACACCCTGGCCTGGACCTTAACTCCAGAGTTCCTCGAATCCTGCTTTGAAACAGGGTGAGCCAAGAAGAGACATTTGGAATCTTGGGGTAAAATTCCTAGCTAGGTGGCCTGTCTTTTTGTGGGGGGGCTCAGTCTCCTTGGGTGTCAAATGCAGGGATGCTAGGACTGGTAGGTTCTGTGAGGGTTAGAAATACTGTAGCTACAATGCCTGGAAAAGGGAGTTATTTAATAAATGGAAGCCCATATTTTTATTTGGGGTGCACATACTTGCCTCCCTCACCAAGCTGGGAGTTTTCTGAGGGCAGTACTGTGCTTCTCAACTAGGTTAACTTCTTTGTTTGCAGCTTTGTATTTCTCCATTCCTGCACAGAGCCTAGCATAGGGCAGACACTTGAATGAATGACTGAATTAGTCGTAACTGGAATAGCGGTGACTTGGCTCTGTTCACAGGGGATGTGAGAGAGACCCAGGCTTCCTGGCCCCTTTCCTTCTCTCTTCTGGCCTCCCTGGTAGAAAAGGAGGTGTGAACACATTGTTGGGGTGGCAATGAGGGCCTCAAAAGTCCAGAGGCCAAGTGCAGGGTAGAAGAAAGCATCAGAAGCCCCACCCTCGGTGGGGAGACCTTTCAAAAGCCAAGGAGAAATCTTGGAAGCCTGAGTCAGATTAAAGTGGAAGGTGAGGTGGAGAATGGTAATGAAAATGTTAAAACTCCTGCCTCCACTCTGATGAGCATAGTTTTCTACTGATGGCCTCAGTGGGCAGAGGGGCTCAGTGCTCCCTTGCTGCCTTCTGGTTGTTCCTTTTATTTTTGCATATTTCTGCATAAATCTCTCCAGTGGGGGGGCACACTTGTTTCATTTTAAAGAGGGCACAACTGAGGCCCACAGAGGTAAAAGACCTGCACAAGAGCGCACAGCCTGTGCAGGAGGAGAGCTGGGTATAATAGACTGAGGGGTATACTTGGGGGTCAACACACTGTGATCCCTTCCACTGCTGCCAGCACCATGACCGTGGACATATTACTTCAGCCGCACTGAGCCTCAATTTGCTCATTTAAAAAATGGGAATATATATTTTTAAAAATTTAAGTTAGCTACATATACTGTTTTGTTGGTTTCAGGGGTAGAATTTAGTGATTCATCAATTGCATACAACACCTGGAGCTCATTACATCAAGCGCCCTCCTTAATGCGCATCACCCACCGCTCCATCACCCATTCCCAAACAGGAACATTAATTGTCTCTACCCCCATAGGGTTGACTGGGGGATCAAATGAGGAAATGAGTGTACCTTGGCTCACAAGAATAGATATTTCAAAATGTGAGTTCATTTTTTTTTTTTTTTATCTTTGGCTTCTGTCTTCTCTTTCTCCCTCCCCTTCCTCCCCCTCCTCCTTCCTTTTATTTTCAACTGCCTCAAATCCCTTTCGGCTCACTTTTTCTTATTCCTCAGGCTCTTTATGTCATGGTGTCAGCATGTGGTTCTGCTGCATAGTTCTTGTTTTCAGAAGCAAATGAGTGGAAGGAGAGTACAGTGGACAGCTCAGAGCCTCAGGAATCAAAACACATGAAATCCATCTCAAAGGAGATAGTGAATTGACCCACAGGAGTAACCTGCTGGTTTCTGACTTCATTCAGCATCCTGCAAGAGCTGAGGGAAGAAAACTGAATGCGGAGCTGGGAGACTGAGGTTCAAGTCCCAGCTCTGTCATTATATGGCTGTGTGACTCTGGGAGGGTCCTTTCCCCTCTCTGGGCCTTCGTTTTCCTATCTAACAATAAGGAGACAGGCCAGGGGAAGTTCTGATACTCTGAATTTCTAATTTTTTCTAATTATATGTTTCAGGGAGGAACAACTAGGCCCTGGATCAGATGTGATGAATGAATCTTCTTAATGAGAAATAGAAATCATTTGTGATTGAGAGCCGTGCCTCAGATCAGAGTGACAGGATACATGGCCAAACTATATTTTCCAACAGATTAAGTTAAAAGCTGTGGCCCAAGACTCTGAAATATGAAGAAAAAAGGAGAGGATGATAGGATATTTTTTCAAAGAAATATCTTCCAGCCAAACAGTGTAGCAGATCACTTCCAGGAATTCGCTCTTGTTCTTCATCGAAGGTGAAGAGTTCAGAGCCTTAGGATGGAATGAGGAATCTAACCTGGTGGCCCTGGGTCAGTTGCTGAATCCCTCTGAGTCCCAGTTTCCTCATCTCTGAAATGGGGTTGATCTTTCCACCTAGGTTGGTCATTGCAAGGATTAAGTGAAGTATTGAGTGAGAAAGCATCCCCCCCCTATAGCTCATGATTCCCAACTAGGAAGATCTGGTCCTGATAGGGTGTGGCTGGTCCAAAGTGTCAAAGAGGTAATTTGGGGGATTGCCAGTTTCATGACAGGGCATCAAGATTTCCATTTTAGACCCAAGGTGTGGCCATGGTGATAATCTTACCATTTTGTTTCTTTATATTTATTTATTGAGCTAGTATTTACTGAACACACATCATGTACCTAAACTGGTTACTGGACAACAGCCCCTCCTACAATGTGTAAAAGCACCTCCACATCCACAGGCTCCTCTCCATCCTGGGTCAGCCCTGTGCAGCAGTTGGAGAATGGGTCAGCATCCTTCCCCCACCCCCTGCACCCAGATGAGCATCACATCTGTCCATTCATTCTCCCGCTGTCACCCACCATAATCTTCCTCCTGCTGTACTGTTCTAGACCATTACCCATGTCAGAGATCTGACATCAGCCTCTTTCCTACAGGTCTAGAATCCACGTTCCATATACCAGCTAAGCAACCCTTCTAAAATGCAAATCATGCCGCTGTCCTGCTCAGAATTCTTCATTGGCTTCCCTCTGCCCAGCAAAAAGGATAAAGCCCTTTATATGGCTTAGCAGAGCCCCCCCCATGCCCTGCCCTGACCAATTCATCTTCATCACATATGACTCCATCAGACCAAACCATACCTGGCAGTTGAGGATGGGCTGTTTCAAGCCTCTATGGTATTGCCGGGCACCCTCCCTCTATTGGATTTCACTCTTCCTGCCAGCATCTACTCAATTTTGACCATCACTTTCTCTGTAAAGGCATTCCTGAATTTCTCTCAGCAGAGCTGACTCCTTTTATCAGCTGTAGAAATAGCCTTGGAGAAAGGAAGTGACCATCCAAGTTCACAAATGAAATGTGACCCAGGCCCTCTCTGCTAGTCTGTAAGGGCTGCCACAGAATACATAGACTGGCTGACTTAAACAGCAGATATTCACTTTCTCACGGTCCTGGAGGCTGCATGTCCAAGATCAAGGTTCCAGCAAGGCTGGTTTCTAGTAAGGACTCATTTTCTGGTTTGTAGATGGCCATATTCTTTCTGTGTCCTCCTGTGGGCTTTCCTCTGTGCTTGGACACTCCTAGTATCTCTTCTTCTATAAGGATACAAGTTTTATTAGATTAGGGTCCTGCCCTTATGACCTCATTTAATCCAATTACCTCCTCAAAAGTCATATCTCTAAATATAGTCACACTGGGGGCTGCAACATATGAATTTTAGAGGGACATAAATCAGTCTATAATACTCTTCTTCCTGGAGATCTAAGGCAAGCAAACAGAAAATGGTTTAGGGACAAGGTGGGGCCATGTGTATCCTGTGGAGGTGCAAGGAGTAGCTTGGTGGTTAAAGAAGTAGAATCAGAAGGCTGGAACAGCCAGGAGTAAGTAAGAGAGGGTTTTAGTGGCCTAGGGTGAAGGCAAGGAGGGAAAGGCAAGAGTGTGGGGCTGTACTAAGTGTAATAGGGTGGATTATGGAGGGAGGGAGGTATGGAGGAGGATAGTGAGCTCAGCGGCCTTGACCTTGGGAGGGAATGGAGAGTAGAGTAGATCTCCCTGTTTGCAGAGCAGGTGGTCACTAAAGGCTGCTATCCACTGAGAGAGCTCAGCACCTTTCAATCACCCTTCCGCTCTTCCACATAGGGAAGCACACCCCCAGTTCTGGGAAGTGGTAAAGCCAGTTGCCTAATTTAATGGCCTGGCAAGTAGCAGAGCCAAGGCTTGAATTCAGGGGTCCTGATCCTCACTCTGTGAACTTTCTCAGCAATGAGGTGCCTAGGGTGCAAAGTTCAGAGAGGCACACACATAAACCCGAGCATGAATTCCTCCTTTCTTGTTCCACCCTTGACCCAGTCCATCCTGACCTTTTCTGAGGGGATCTCTCTTCTCTCTAACCTCCTCCACAGCAGAGGCAGCAGGCTGCAAGCACCTGAAGCTCAGCTTGGCTTTGCTCCTAACCAAGTGGGAGACATTAAGTTAATGGTCCTACAGGTGAAATCAATCCAGTTAAAATTACCCCCCTCTCCTTCCCCTGCTCACTTTAGAAGCCAGCAGGTGCAGCATTATCTCTTCTCACCTCCTCAATTCATGTGTCCCCTCAGCCTACTTTCAACCATGGGAGGGCCTGGCACAGAACTGGGGTGGGCTTGGGAGAGGTAGAGGTAGAGCCTCAATCTTCACTCTGCTCTATGGGTTGGGCCAGCTGTTGTCAGAGAGCAGGGAAGGGCTCAATACTCATGGCTGAACCCTGAGTTGAAGTCCTAGCTCTGCCACGTCCTGACTGTGGGACCCGGGTAAGACTCTAGGCCTCTCTGAATCTCATCTCCTCTGTGAAGTGTGCAAAATAATTTTTGCTGCCCCCTCCTTCCAGGCCACAGTGAGAGGTTGATGTGAAAAATCTTTAAAAGCTGAGGAGTAAGGCAAAATTGGAAATAATGATTGCTAGCACTTTCATAGTACTTAACTATGTGTATCTATAAACCTATGATGTGTATACTACCACCACTTGGAAGACAAAGGAAACTGATATTTCTTAACTCCTGGAGCTAATAAATAGTAGAGCCAAATTCAAACCCTGGCAATCCAGTTCCATATCTGTGCTTTCATTATATTGATATTTTCTTTTTCTTCTGGGACCTTTCTCTCTAATTTTTAAATGTTAATTAAGAAGGATCAGTTGCTTATTAAAGGCCAGAAACTTTGTATGTATTTTTTTATTTGATCTTTCCAAGGTGATAGCAATTATTTACTCATTCTATAGAGAAAATTAAGAGGGGCATATGGCTAATGAATGGAGAATTAGGATTCAAACCTAGGTCTATTCTAAAATAATAACAATAGTAATGACAATATGACAATATTCATATCAGTAACTAGTTAGACATTGCTGTCAAGGACAACATAACCTGAATTCTCATCTTGGCTCTACCTCTGATCTACATGTGACCTTTTATAAGTGCCTCTCCTCCTGGGATCTCACATTGCAGTTTCTGCTTCTCAGATCCCTCCGGCCCTGGCAGGTGGTAATTCACTGGGGTTGGCAGTCTGGGGGCAGTTGATTCCCTCAGATAGAGGTATTTGTTATCTGTACATTGGAAATATTTATGTATCTCAAACTAATTAGTGAACAAGCATAATAATAATAATAAAGCCACTCTGGAAAGGGACTTGCTGTTGGAAACAATTGTTTAGAGAAAACACCATTTGTTCCCAGCTCTTGCTCCCTGCTGGAATGCCGGGCCACTTGTTTTGATGACAGATGCCTTTTGACTGGGGTTTTGAAGCATGAGCAGCTGCATGGGTAGTGGTGGGAGATGGAGCTGGCCCATTCTCAGCTGGCCTCTGAGGAGATTACCAAAGTCTCCTGAAGATGGGGTACACTCTACCCACTCTGCAATCATGGGGGGTCCCCTGACCTCTGGGACAAGGCTAACCCATAAGTTCTAACACTACCTTGTAGATTTTGACTCACAACAGTGACTTGCCCAAAGTCATTCAGCAAGATGGTGGCAAAGCCAGAACTAGAATCCACATCTCCTAGTTGGTTCCATTGTGGCATGTGGTCTTCTGAACCAATGATGATGTCACCACATCTGACTTTAGTGTCTGGTATCTGGTCTGCCTGCACAAGGCTTGTCAAGAATTACTAACTTTTTAGTATGCTAATGACCCTAAGATTACTGTCATCCTCTGGCATGGACAGATACCAGGGGGACTGATGCTGGTTATGTCAGGCAGGGTAAGAAGGGCTTGAGTCAAGTCTAATTGTTTTGGCCTTGGTCATGTGACTTCCTTGCTTGTGTGTGATTGGCGGGTACCTCCATTCGCCAGCAGGTCTTGCTTCCTCACTTATATAATGGAGTAGTACCCTTTGTCCTCCACACCCCATTCACAAGGGCATCGTGAAAACAAATTACATGAAGAAATAAAAAGTGCTTGTAAACTGAAGTGATATAAAATATTATTGATAATGTCAACATCTACCAAACACTTCCTGTGTGTGTGTTAGTTGAGGTATTAATGCTTGCTGCTAGAATATACAACCTTCAAATGTCAGTGGATTGAGCAACACAGGCTTCTTCTTACCTGCCATAGTCAGAGATTGACCAGGTAGCTCTTGAGAGCAGCTCTTTTCTGATTTTATTTTCTTGTCTTTCCCTTTCAGCCTCACTGACAGAGGTGAGAGAAGCATGGAAAATCCATGGTGGATTTAGGGCCAAAGTTATAAGTGGTATGTTCCACTTTTATCCACATTCCATTGGCTAGACTTTAGTCTCATGGTTCCTTATGAGAATTGGGAAATGAAGTCAAGTCATATGCACAGGAGGAAAAAAAACTTATTTGGTGGACACATGGCATTTTCTCAGCGACAGGGCACCATACACCTTGTTAATCCTCACAGCAATCATCTAAATGGTTTTATTAAATCTCCCTCCCCCTTTTTTTTCCAGATGAAGATACAGAGACTGAGAGGTCAAATGACTTACTAAAGATGCCAAATTAGAGGGAGTGTGGTGGTCTGAATTCAGTCTGTATGGCTGCAAATTTGCTGCAATTTAGTTTTTTGTTTTTTGTCCCCCTCCCCCAGAGGAAGCTTCTAGCTGTGAATGGGTCAGTTTTAATCCACGTTATTTATTGAGGGCCCATTAAGTGCTGAGAACTGTACTATCTCCTGTAAAATGTCATAACCATTCCTTTTCCTCTGCATGACTCTAATTCTATGTAGTCTTTAAGATTCAGCTTCAGACTGTTCCCTTCAGGAAGTTTCCCCCGATTACCTCTGGAAGTTACTCTTTTCTGAACCTCTCTTTTGCTAGCCTCAATTCCAGGAAATTGTGTGCAGGAGAGAGTAAGGTGCAAGTGGATTCTTTTTTCTTCCAGGAATTGACAACTCAAGTTCATGATTCAGAAAAAAGATACCAAGTCCCCACATTTTAAAGAGACTGATGGGGAGTCAGGGCCACTTCTGGCTGAGACTCCTCGTTTAGAAAACGAGCCCTAATCTGACCCCATCCCCACTAGAAGAGGAAGAATGGGAGAGGGAAAAACTGTTACCCCCCACCCCATTTCCCTGGAGGAGACAAAGGATTTCCCCTCCCTGAGACAAGGCCCCAAGGAAAGAATAGACTGACATTTTGTTTCTCCATTTAACTACCCGGCCTGGCTCTGGTGTAGCAGCAGAAGAGCAGAGGAGAGATGGGTGATGGTGGTTTGGCCAGACAAAAGAAGTTAGGACAAGTTCCCTATATCAGTCAGTTCTTGAATGTGCTCACAAGCCTCTGAGTGGAGGCCCTCAGAGATTAGATGAGATTAGGGACTTCATCAGTGAGAGGCATCAGGGGATTGAGCTGTGAGACCATGATGGGAGGTGTCAGCCAATGATGAGGCAAATCTCAAGGGAAGCAGTGCCTAGAGTTTCTTGGGGAGGGCCTTCCTCTGCAGAATTTAGGGTAGACTCCCCAATTCCACAAGGGCTGCACAGACAATTAACCAGGTCAGTGGCTAAAGCTAATGCACAATTGGGAGAGGACTACCTCACTGTGAGCTATCACACTAGGAAACCACTACCTCCTGCTTCCCTCCTTGCACCCCAATACCAGAGCAGTGGAAGAGGGAGGGGAAGGTGGGTAAGAGCATACTTTACTTCCTACAATAAGCACTAGATATTTGCGCAGGGTTAGGGATGGTGGGGTATGGGGCAAGGAAAGACAGAGGTGAGGTAGCAAGAGATTTGAATCAAATATAAGAATAAGAAAAATATAAGTAAATAGGACTGAGTCCTAAAGAACTCAAATGAGACTGTTCTAACAAAGAAAAGTGACTGAAAAGTTATGGCTTCAGACTGAGAGTTTGTTAGGGCAGCCTGCTACCCAGCAGGAAATGGGAGGGTTCAATAGAGCACAGTTGGTAGCAGTTATTGGAAAAATAAAACTATTCCAGGTTTATAACCCAATGAACTGAAACTCCACAGTAAATCAGTTTCATACTCATCCATTTAGCTACTATTTGATGAGCTTCTTGTCTTTGCCAGACAATGCTCTTGGCACTGGTGATTCCAAGGAGCTTACCCTGGTGAGAAGACAGACAAATAAATGCTGTGAGATAGGATTTGTGTGATAAATTCCATGAGTTAAAATGGTAGAGTACATTGGGTCATGAAGGATAGAGGGACTCATTATGGTTGTGTGTCAGGGGAGGGGTTGGGTGGTTTTTGGAGTCATGAAGAATGAATGGGAGTGGTGAGGTAGTAGCTCTGGTGAAGGATATCCAAGTACAAAGGCACAAAATCGTGAAATACTTGGACACATTAGGGAAACTGTGAGGAGTGTGTTTGAGCAATGTGTAAAGGTGCTTATTACTGCCACTTTGCTTCTTATTTTCATTTTATTCTTTGCCCAACTGGATTGTACACTTCTTCAAGGAAGGACAATATCAGGGTGCCTGGGTGGCTCAGTTGTTGAGCGTCTGCCTTCAGCTCAGGTCATGATTATAGGGTCCTGGGATTGAACCCTGCATTGAGCTTCCTGCTTGGCGGGAAGCCTGCTTCTCCCTCTCCCACTCCCCCTGCTTGTGTTCCCTCTCTCTTGGAAAAATAAAACTATTCCAGGTTTATAACCCAATGAACTGAAACTGTCAGTTGTCAGAGCTGTCTCTCTTTCAAATAAATAAATAAGTAAACAAATAAATAAAGGAAGGGCAATGCCAAATATTAATTTTATTCCTTTACTACAACTAGCCTAGTTGTACAAATGTAATACTGAGCTGCTTTTCACTGGAGGGAATCCAGCAGAAGTTGCATGATTCTCAGGGCTTGGGGAATTCTGCAGTGGGAAGGAGGCCGATGGGCCAGTATGTGGCTTAAGGCAAGTCATCCCCCTGTCTAGCCTTTGCTTCCTCATCAATATTTAAGAAAATTGACCAGATGATCTCAAGAGTTAGCTTGAAAATAGCCTGAATTTAGAATTTGGGAGATGAGCACAGCATATTGGAAGTCAGGAGACTTGGTTCCTAGTTTCATCTCTGCCACTAGCTAAGTGTGTGACTCGCCCTTTCTTTCCAGGCCTCAATTTCTCCATTTATAAAACAGAGGAGTGGCACATTATATTTCTAAAATTTATTTTAGTTCTGATCTTCTGTGCCTTTCTCACTGAATTCAGTTGACCTTGTCTTGGCCTGGTGTCCTTGCTCAGGAAGGCCTCATTTTCCTCAATATTCTTCAGACACATTTTCAAACTCTATAGGGTAAGCGAGGGAGATTAGGGCCAGGAGAGGGTATTTGAGTGAGGCAATGAATATTTATAACAGACGCTCCCACCAGAGGACACATTAAGTCTTGCAGCATAACAAAACTGAATTACCATGAAATAAACTTTCTTAATTAAACCAATTAAATTTCTTCCCAGTATGTAATTTAGAAACTCTGATAAACCCTGGTTGAAAAGGTTTGTTTTAGCCTTAAGCTGGCTGAGAAAGCAGGAACATCTGGCTGGTGGTGGAAAGGCCTGTTTAGGCTTGAGGCTATGGAGGCAGCAACACGGCAGAGCTATCCACGGTGCTGAACCAGCCTCTGCCTCACGGCCTCAATAAAGGACACAGGCAGGCCAGGGCCAGTGGTGCTTAGGAGATACGCTATTTGAGGACAGCATCTTCCACTCTAGGCAGGGTGCACTTTTCTATTCCTATCCTTGACAGCAACCACTTAGAAGTTAACCATGTATTTTCCCCATCCCCACAGATCCACTGGAGTTTGAAAAGATTTCATGAATTTTCTTATATTCATGGAATCCTAAACTCACATAGCTGGGAAGTGTGACCTAGTCCACCTTCCTCATTATAAATAAAGGAAATTGTTTTTCAAAGTGTTAAAATAACTTGACCCAAGGCTACACAAGAACAGAATTCAGATTTAAACCGAAGTCTCTGACTCTAAATTCAGTGCTCTTTTCACTAGGATGTTTTTGTAGTCAGAGTAGCATTTGAGGACAGAGACCATGTCTTACCTTTGTTTTCCTCTGAAACCTATCTTAGTGTCTGGAAACATTTTTGAGCAGATGATTACATGCATGTTCTTTATATTCCTCCCTAGTCAAATACATTCAATAGCAATCATACCATAATGCTAATTACACTTTTACCTTTGTAAGATTATTTGGGATAACAAAATGTTTTTTTGTCTGTTATCTAATAAGAATCTCACAATAATTCTGGAAGCAATAATGTTAATACTATTTTATAAAATCATAGGAAACTGAGGTTCAGTGGTCTGGTGGCATGTTTAAGGAGTCAGTGAAGAAGCTGGGAGTAATACCCAGCTCTCCTGATTCCTAGCCATGAATGCAGGGCTGCACTTGGCACATGAGGGGGCAAAGTCAAGAGGGTAGTACATGGCTCCTGCTCAAAAACTTCAGTCTAACTGGGGAAATAATCTACACCCTCTAATGTGTGGGAAAAAGGTACAGGCACTCAGGAACAGGTAATGGGTGAGATGGCATGGACTAAAGACAGCTGAGTGACCCAGATAGTAACTATTCTGGCATTTCAGGAGAGGAAGGGGCCCCAAAGACCTGTGGGATATTAGAGAAGTCTTGGAAGACAAACTGGTGCTGGAGGGTGAAAGTGATTTTGATAGGTAGAGAAAACATCACTCTTATGAAATCAAACAATTTTAATGCTGAAAGAAACTTAGAAGTTATCACCTCCTACTTTATTTTATAGATAGTGAAACTGAAATGAAGATAAATGAAGGATTTATTCAATATTATAAAACCATTTATGACAGGCTTTTATATGTAATCTCTGGGGATACAGGGCACGTAAGACAGGGTCCCTGCCTTGAGAAGTTTCCCAATCTAGCAGAAGGAGGAACATGGAAATGAGTAGGTACATTCAAGGGTCACAGAGATAGAATTTAAGTTGGGTCTCATGCAGTTGCTAAGGAGGGGGTACTCATTTTATACAGTAGCACACTCAAAATTCAAAAGACTACATTTGAAATGGTCAAGGTCAATCAAAGTCAGGTACAATATGTCAAAATCCCTTTCCCTACTCTGAAACTACACTTGATCTTAGCCAAAAGCTGGGAAGCAATAACCCACTCTGAAACCAATGACTAGAAGGAATTTCTGCTTAGGAGTGGCTTAAGTTGGAACAATAGAGAGAAGCAGGCACTGAATCTGGAATCTGAAGGGCTAGGTTCCAGTTCTGGCTCAGTCTCTTTCTGGCTATGTGGCATTGCCTTGCTACTGCCATTTCAAGGAGTATCAGTTGTTTCATTATAAAGTGGAGGGAGGGGCTACTTTGCCCCTTTTCAGGGTTGTAGGGATGATCAGAAGAAACATCTAGGTGTAAATGCTTAGTTAATTATCAATGCTTAGTTAAAGCACTACATATAGTTATTATCCCTCCATATAGAAAAAAAAGTCCTGGATTATAGTTGAGTTTCCTCTCTGGGACCCTGCTTTCTTGTCTATAGAATGAGATGATAACTGTCTCATCTACCTTACAGAAATAGTATAAAGTGAAAAATACACATAATAAAAAATGATAGGTAAAAACAAACAAAAAGTGTGACTGTATTCCTGGATGGGGATCAATGATTGAGGAGAAGGAAAATGTGGCATTGTTACTGTAAACTCACATTTGTTCCTTGAATCCATTTACAAAACACATTCACAGCCATTATCCCATTCAATTCCCTCAACAGTTCTGTAAGAAGAGCCTATAGGGATAAGCCTATCACAGACAATTAGCCACATCTCACAGATGAGAAAACTGAGACTCAAGAAAGTGATGAGCTCAGAGGCTGAATCTCAGGAATTTCCTTCCTTTCCAGCCAGCCCCTAGGCCTAGGGCCCAGAACTCTGTCTTCATGTAAGTCAGTTTGGAAGACAGACCAAATTCATGTTCTTTTTGCCTTTCCTCTTGCTTTGGGGAACAGTACTAGTCTTTCCTCCCATTCATTGAGTACATAGCCCTGGGGGTGATAATATCTCTTTGATAAAACCTCTTTCCCAGAAATGGTTTGGAGGTCTCACCTGCATGGGTTGCCCCTGCAAACTAATAAACAGAGCCACCTGTGCCTTTTGCTTTGTTCAAAGGATTCCAGATGTGAGACTAGAACAGCTGTAACAGTCCTTAGGATGCTTTTGATTGCTCAGGCTGTCTCAGTCAAGACATGTATTTCTTTGCTTCTAATATCTTTTGAGGACTGTCATCCCCATTATGCAGGCAGGACCTTAGGGGTTATTGTCTACTCTGTTCATGTCCCTCCTTTGCTGAAACCCTCCAGTGGCTGGATTACACAAGTCCCTATGTGTGTTCTCTTACATGTGAAGATGCTGAAGAAGAGAGAATAAGAAAATCATTCTATTTTCGGGTTTGGGGACATAATTGAATTGTGTTTTGTTAGAAGGTTTACTGAAAAGAATCTCTTCACACTGTGACCGTGGAAGTTTGGGCAACTGTTAAACTGGGGCCTTTAATGGGAGATGAATATACAGAATCCAGGAAGTATGGTTTGGCTGAGTTTCTCTCATCAGGGGTGGAATCTGAGTGTGAAGCATACAGATCCAATTAGGAGGGGAAGGGATTATCAGGACCAGAGCTGGTCCATGCAAAGGAAACACTAATGCCTGCCTCCTGGGGTGCAATTATTGGCAGATAATTATCTTCCAGGGGCAGGTCAGGCATCCCTTCTTTCAGGATGCTTCCCTGATCTCTAGGTTTGGTTGGGTGTTGAGAGGCAGCTCTTCTCCGGGCTTCCAGATCCCTGGGCTTCTTTCTGTCTCAGCCCTTACCACACTGTGCTGTTATTGTCTGTGTTAGTGATTACCTCCCTCCACCAGACTGCTAGTTCTGGCTCATCTTTATATTCAGTTCCCAGCACAGGGCTTGGCACACAGTGGGTTTAGCCTTATGGTTAGGAGCATGGGCTCTGAAGCCAGACTGCCTGTATTTGATTCCTAGCCTGACCAATCACTAGCCTGAAGATCCAGGGTCAGTTATTTAACTTCTTTGGGTCTTTATTTCCTAAATTATAAAGCAGAAATAATAATAGTAATTACCTTAGAGGGTTGTTATAAGGGTTAAAAATGAAAAGCATTTCAGAGTGCCTAGCATAGAGTAAGTACTATAGAAGGGTTGGATATTATTATTTAAATCTTGATTCTGTTTTTTGGACATTCACTTATTAGGAGGTGTGATTCCAAGCTCCCTCCTACCCCTCATAGCCACCAGCATGGCTGTGGGAGTAAGTTCCAAGTGTTGGGGGCTGGAGTGTAGGGCAGGCCAAGGAGGATTGAACAGGAAAAGTTATCATTAATTTTGCAAAATTTGACCCTTAATGAAGTCTCTGTGCTTTGTGACATGAAATGCAATTAAACCTCCTTTCTCTACGCCTAATCTGCTCAACTGATGACACCCATTACCTGGGTCCAGAAGATGCTGAGAGGAATTAGTGTTCTATATAGCAACAGAAAGGCCCTCTGAAGACTGATCCAAACTGGCCTTCACTGGTCTATGTTGAGTGACCTGCATAGGAGAGGAGGTAGGAGCCAGTGGAGAAAGGTGAGCAGAAAGTACAAGAAAGTTTCCTCCTGGGGAGGTTATGGTAGGATAGTCCGACTGTATACATCTAAAAGACACAGAATCTGGTACTACATGGGTGTTTGTAAAATACAATACAATACAATACAATACAATACAATACAATACAATACAATACAATACAATAATAAAATAATAAAGTAAAATAAAATAAAATAAGTAAAATAAAATAAAAAAATTAAAATAAAAGAAATCCCAAATCAATTTGGTGAAGGAGTCCTGGATTGGTCTTTGGAATCTGGCAGTCTTGGCTCTGGCACTTAATGGATGTATGATCTCTAGGAAATTCATTTTCCATTTAAACCTTGGTTTCCTCTTCTAGAAAGTCTGAGAGACTAAAAATGAATTTTGTTAAATAAAACTAAACCATAGTTTTTAAGCTAAAGCAGATTCTCAGGCCTTACTTCAGAGACTTTAATTAGTTGGGCCAGGAATGGGGCCTAAGAATCTGTATTTCTAAAACAACCATGTGATTATGACAATATCAACAAAGTGTTTTTCCCTGGATTTAATATTTTATGAGCCTATAATTTTCTCAAGGTTAAGTTAAAAATCTGACTGTATCTACCACCTGTATAAAACTGTTCACTGACTCCTGTTGTTTTTAGGATTAAATCCTGCTTTCCTAGCCTGGTTTGACTGCTGGCCTCAATTCCATGTCTGGACTCATCTCCCAGCATTGTCCTCTTCCACTATGTAATCCAGCCATACAAGGACAGTTTGCAGTATGTCTCTTTCCCACCTCCACTCTCTGTTCAAGCTGTTCTCCTTTTCTGATGCATTCTCCCCTTTTCTTTCTTTTAATGTCTTGCTCAGTTTACTTCATCTTGGAAGTACTGCTTACCCACTCTAGCCACAGAGATTCTGTCTTCTTCTGAGCTACAGAAGTACTGACACTTGGTACCACTTACTCGTCATGGGCAAACTGCCTTGTATGGTTATTCATGTGTGTCTTAGCTTTATCCACCCTGCCCCCCGCATTAGATTATGACCTCTGGGAAAGCAAGGTTACTTACCCCCTGCTTTCAGTTAACAGAGCATCACAGACATTCAAAAAATATCTGAAGATCAATGAGATTTTCTTCAGGGTACAGGACCCTAGACTTGCTAGTTGGTTGTTCATCTTGAGGTGAACCAAGTTTGTTGTTTTTTTCTTAGCTGGGAAATACTCTGTAACAGCCAATCACAAAATAAGATAAAATTTCATGACTAACAACATTATTTTCACTTCTAAAATTACTGACCTGAAATTATCACCCATTAATGAGAAGACTATTTTATAATTTGTTAAAACAGTAAACAATTTATAGTTATTACTTAATATTATAAAGTATTATGTAATTTAATTATTATTATTATTATTATTATTATTTCCCTTAGGTGTTTAAGGGAAGGTGTGCTTATTATGCTCATGCATATATGTTTAATAGACATAATTACACTGTTAAGGTGTTTGTAAGAGATGAGTTTACTAAGTATTTCTGGGCTCTGAAATCCCCACTCAGATTTCCTTTGCCTTCTTCTCCTTCCCTCAACCTAGGCTACATGGCTGTCATTAATTCTGCATGCTAACAGCCTTGGTACCTAAATAAATAACTATGCTTTTCAATTAAGGAGTCCAAGATCTCTGGAACTCAAGCTGACCCAGACACCAAAAGGCCGTATTGCCCCAAGAGGTTGCAGAGGCAGGTGCAGCTCTGTCCTTAGCTAGATCAGCCAGTCTCATCCCAGAGTAGAAGGACTTTCCAGAATCAGAAACCTTGGACTGTCATTGTCCACCACCCCCACTGCCAATCATTGTGACTTAGGGGATAGAACTCTGGCCTGGAAGTCAAGATACCTTAGGACTCATACCATATTCATCTCTTGCCTGTTAGATCAGTGCTTTTCAAACATGAATGTGCCTACAAAGCACTTGGGGGTCTTGCTAACATGCAGATTCTGTCTCAGTAAGTCTGGGGTGGGGCCTGGGATTCTGCATTTCTAATGAGCTCTTAGGTAACACTGTAACACTGAATCTGTTGACTCATGGGCCACACTTTGAGTACCAAGGAGCTAAACTACAAACTTTACCATCTGAGCCTCATCTTCTTTATCTTCAGGATGAAGGTGTTAGACTTGGTGATCTGCCCAGTTCAGAATTTATTAATTCTAATAAATGATAACCATGGCTTTCATAGCCAATGTTTATAGCAGCTTTATTCTTAATAGCCAAAATATAGAGACAACCCAAATGTCCACCAAACTGGTGAAAGGATAAACAAATTGTGGTATGTTCATACAATGGAAAACTACTCATCAATAGAAGGATGAACTACCAATATATTCAATGAAATGGATGAATCTCAACTGTATTATGCTAAATGAAAGAAGACACAAAAGACAGCATAATGTGTTATGATATTTATACAAACTTTTAGAAAAGGAAACTATAAGGACAGAAATCAGATCAGTGGTTATTAGGGGCCAGGAGAGGGAGGAGGGTATTGATTGAAAGGGGGCTTGAGCAAAGTACTATGGGAAGGGTGATGAAAATGTTCCGTGCCATGACTGTGGTGGTAATATATGAGTAGATACATTTGTCAAAACTCACTGAATTATACACATAAAATTGGCGAATTTTATGTTATGTAAATTATACCTCAAGAAAGCTGACCAAAGAAACCCCCCAAAACTAAACCCCATAGCTACTGTTCATTGAGTATTCAGTACATGCCAGGCATTTAACAGAGATTGTTTTGCTTCTTTTTACTACTCCTTCAAGGTAGGATTACCCCCCAGATGGAGAAGCCTAAACTCAGGGAGGAAATGACAGCTTTCAAATAAGAGGCAGGATTTGAACCCATGTCTGATGATTCCAGCACTTGAGCTGCTTATGGGTGGCTGCATTGGCTTCCACACCCCTCAGTCTCTTCCCGTAGCCTAATGAGTTATAAAAGTTATCTCAGGGTCATGCTTGGTTCCTGGCTCCTCTACCAGGGACTTTCATTTTAAGAGGTATTGTTATTATGCATACCTTTGTTGAACACGGAATTCACTTTGGTTAGAACATGCCTCTAAAGTGACTTTGGCAGCATGGTAGGTACAATAAATCATCAATACACAAATTGTTTTATATCACTTTTAACTAGAAAAAAGAGGCTCTTTTGAGAGTATACAGAGTTTGGGGGAGTGGAGGGAGTGGGAAAGGTGGTTTCTGGTCAGAAGGTGTGGAAAACACAGCCCACACCAGTTTACCTGGGAGGCTGGGATTATTATTTTCTCCATTTTGCAAACTGAAAATCTGAGGCTCATAGGGGTTGGGCAGCTTCCCTGAGGTCATACAGCTTGTTAATTGTAGAGACCAGGCTTGAACTCTGTTTTTGTGGCTCCCAATTCCATGCCTTTTCCCTTTCCCACAAGCAAAAAGAGGACACAGAGCCCTGCCCTTGAAAAAGTTACAGGGATGTAACACTTGTCTTGTAGCCATAAAAGAGCACTGAAAAACAGCTTATAATCATGTGAACTCCATGAGGTGGTTTGAAATAAAACAATTTAGAGGAGAACTGAGCAAGGGAGGGCAGAAGCAGTCAGGGAAGAGTTCATGGAGGAGGTGAGACTGGGTAGGTAAGCTGTGGAGGTTGGCTATAGCTGGAGCAGGCAGAGGAGGGGGAGTTATATTTGTGTCTCCATACCCAGACCCCTAGGAAGGCCATGATCTGAACGATGGTAAGAAGACTTGAACCATGGAGAGGATACTTGGGAGGTATAAGGCTTGGGCCTGGCTAGGATGGCTGGAAAAATTCGCTCCTGTTCTCCCACTGATTCTGTCCTGAGGGCTTTCCCTATTTGGGAAGGGTAGGCAGCAGGAAGGGCATCAGCCACAGATGAGTAGGAGAAAGTGGGCTTGTCCCCAGGGCCTTCTAAATGGCCCACCTCTTGGTACCACAGGCAGATCTACCCACTCACTCAGGCCAGGCATCAGATCCTGTTGCCCCAGGGGCTCCAGATGTGGCCTAGGAGCTGCTGGGTATTACTCAGACACCCCCCACCCCCACCTCTGACCCCATCCCCACCTGGGAACAGGCTACTCTTCTGGGCACCCAGGAGGCCTGTTGGCTCCAGCAGCTGGTGCAGGATTAATAATTGAGGCTCTCTCCTGAGCTTTGCATCCATCAGGGACTAGTGCTCCTGCTGCCTGCTATTATTGTGCTCTGATCAATTAGTGAGGAAGAAATGAGGTCAGAGAGAGCAGGTGTGGGTTTGGCTTTGTTTCTGGGGAAGGGCTAGGCTGGGCTGGGGCTGGTGTGGGGTAGTGATGATGAAGCGACAATTCTCAGGGCTTTAGGCCATGGGCAGTAGAGAGGAGAATAGACCACAGCAAATACAGGCCTTTTAGCTCAGAGGGCTTGGCCTCACTGTTGCCAAGAGATAAAAACAGCATTTGGAAAACATTTGTGCTCCAGGCTGCACAGGGCACTGGGATGGGCCCATTAGCCACTTAATGTCCTGGATAATAACCCTCGGCTTCTGAGAATGTCAGCGGGAAACCCAGACTCTACCAACAGCGTGGAAACAGGCCAGCATCCTTGGCCTCATGTTCAAAGCCCTCTCCATTTAGCCAACCAATCCTGCTTGCTTCATCTATAACCTTCTCTCATGCAGCTCTATGCTCCAGCAACCTGAGCATGTCCTGGGCTCTCTTATTTCCTTTCCTTTGCTTAAAATGTTGCCCTTTCTTCCCTACTCTGCTCTATCTCTGCTTGTCGAAAATCCTCCTCATCCTTCGCTCACCATGTCATGCATTGTTTTCTTCATGAAGCTTCTTTTACAGTCCTAATCAACAGTTGTCTCTTGCCTCTGACCCACAATAACCTGCTAAAAACATTTTACCATATATATATATTTTTAAAGATTTTATTTATTTATTTGACAGGGAGAGAGATCACAAATAGGCAGAGAGGCAGGCAGAGAAAGGGGGAAACAGGCTCCCTGCCGAGCAGAGAGCCTGATGTGGGACTCGATCCCAGGACCCTGAGATCATGACCTGAGCCGAAGGCAGAGGCTTAACCCTCTGAGCCACCCAGACGCCCCAACATTTTCCCTTATATTAAGGGAATCTGAAATCATTCCTCTTTTCCTCTTCAAGAGCCCCGAATCACAGAAGGTCAGGATGTGTCCAATTCTGGAAAGCAGGCCTTGACTGTACTTGTTCAGAGACCATGATTTGTCCAACATGATTTTGGCACACAGTAGTTCTGAGGAACTGTGTTAAATCTAATACCTATTTGTACATGTGCAGTCTATTTCTCTATATTTCTCTAAACACATGAATGCGAAACTTTTTTTCACCCATTGATGCCTTTGCACTTAGTGTTCCCTCTGGCTTAAGTACTCTTCCTTGCTTTTTTCTCTGGCAGTATCCAGTTCCAAGTCAGGTTAATCTGTGCTCTCTCTGTGTCTTGTACTCTTGTCTTTGATTTCACATTCACATTGTGCTGCGAATAAGGTAGGCTTTTTCCCCTAAAAAGACTTAAAGCTTGGCAAGCAGGCAAAGAGCTGCAATGCAGTCTTCAAATCTATGGTTGACTCGCAGGCTTCAGGCTTTGGTATTATAAAAATTCAAATAGTATTAAAGATTATTATTAACAGTAGCTAATAAACCATTTATCTTCTCCACAATCAGAGCTTCTGCTTTACTGCACAACAACAGGCACACCATTGCCCTGTGGTTTAAGCCTGTGGCTCCATCTGGACTTGCAGAGTGCACAGCCTTTACAACTATATCTGGCAGGCCTGCTGCAATCCTTCAACTGCAGTCCCATTTCTCAGAGGTAGCACTGTTACATTTTTTGTGTATCATTTCAGGTGCTTTACACATATCAAGCATTTGTGTGTATGTATCATTGTTTACACAAATTGGATTATGTCATACATAATCTTGCATTTTGCTTTCTTAATATATCTTGAAAATAATTTCCTACCAGAACATCTGACTCTACACCATTATTTTCAATACCAGTACACTATTCATTTTATGTGTGGATCATAATTTAATTAGTCTCCTCGTGATGAACATTTAGGTTGTTTCCGATCTATTTCATTTTTAAAATTTGTATTTACTTATCTATCTATCTATCTATCTATCTATCTATCTATCTATCTATATTTTTGTTTCCAATCTATTTTAATATTCCAACAAACTTCTTTATGGGTATGTCTTTGAATGCTTTTGGGGTGTTAGTTGTCTATGGGATAAATTCCTAGAAGTTGAATTGCAAAGTCAAACAAACGTGTGTTTCAAATTTTGATGCACATGACCAAATTTCCCTCAAAGACTGAGCCAGGTCTTCTAGGAGGAGTAGGAACTCATAAGTTAAAGATATGAACATAATGAACAGCATGAGTAGAGGCATGAGGACTTGATAAAACACAACGTGCTTGGAGGAAGTGAATCGTATTGTGTGACTGGATTGTAAAGCAAACATCATTGCATGGTGAGTGATGAGCCTAACTTCTCTGAAGCAGTGACCAAGACACTCAAGGCACTGGTCTACATCTCAGAGGTTTTTTTTTTTTTTTTTTTTTTTAAAGATTTTATATATTTGACAGAGAGAAACACAGCCAGAAAGGGAACACAAGCAGGGGGAGTGAGAGAGGGAGAAGCAGGCTTCCCGCCGAGCAGGCAGCCTGATGTGGGACTTGATCCCGGACTCCGGGATCATGACCTGAGCCGAAGGCAGAGGCTTAACCACTGAGCCACCCAGGCACCCCGCATCTCAGAGGCTTGCACACAATGACTTGCTAGCCAAATCTGGCTCCCTGTCTAATTTAATTTAATTTAATTATCAGATTTATTTATTTACCTTAGAAGAGAGAGAGAGAGCAAGAAAGAACATGAGCCAGAGGGTCAGAGGGAGAGAGAATCTCAAGCAGACTCTGCACTGAGTATGGAGCTCAATCTCACAACCCTGAGAACACGACCTGAGCCTAAATCAGAAGTCAGATGCTTAACCAACTATGCCACTGAGGCGCCCTTGCCCGCCTATTTTTATAAATAGAATTCTACTGAAACATGCCACACCCATTTGCTTATCTTATTGTCAATGACTGCTTTTACTACAGTGGCCCAGCTGAGGGGTTGCAACAGAGTCCTCATAGCCCACAAAGCCTAAAATATGTACTACCTGGCCCTTCATAGAAAATGTTTGCTGTTTACTCAGTAATACTAGCCTGAGAACAGTGACAGGCATTGGAGAGTTTCAAGGAATAGAGGGACATGGTCAGATTTTGGAAAGATCACCATCACTGTGCAGAGAGGATGGGGGCTGTGGGGAGTCTGAGGAGAAGAAAGGAGGCTGGTGCAGGACCTAGGTGAGAGATTATGGCCCTAGGTTAAGGCAGAAGCATTGTGGATGAAGAAAGGAAGGTATATTTGGTGGTGCTTGAAGAATAGCTGGGTGTTGAGTGAGGAAGGTCCACTTGAGAAGTCAAGGATGTTTGGGAAGATGCTGTGTTCTGATGTTGACATGTACAACAGGTGAGTCAGGCACCCAATGCCTCTGACTCCATTCTGGTTGCTGGTGCCAGTGCCTAGAGTGTGACTGCCCCGGACCAGAGTCTCTGGTCTCTCTTAACTTGAAAGACCAATTTCTTCCAAACCTTAAGTTGGCATTGGCAAAAGGAGGCCATTATTAGGGATGTCTTATAAGGCTGTGCTCAATTTTTATCTTCTCCTATGACACTAATGCAGTTTTTATTTTAAATGTATCCCATATTCTTAATTTTCTGCCCATTTAAAAGTTCGTTATCGAGATGATTCAAGTGATCTATGAAGCAGTGAGGAACTTGAACTCATGGGACAAATTGGGCTGCTATTTTGCTTTTATCCAGTTCCACAAAGATAATCTCTTGGTCATTTCCAACAAGAGAATATTTCCCTCCTTCTTTGAGCTGAGGGGGTATACTATTCATACCAGGAGAGTTTAGTATAAAGATCAGATGAAGAGCTTGGAATAATGATTCTCTATAATTTAAATGGATAATAGCAAGGGATCTTAAGGTGCATTGGAATCAGCCTTCCAGAGGTTAGTTTCAGAATTACTGCTGTCTGAGTCATAAGAATTATGTCCTAATGGCAACACAAGGCAGACTTTCCAGGTAGGAAAAAAAAAAAGAACAAGTAGAGTTCAGAGAGGCTTGTGGCAAGTAATTGCTCTGAATTTTAAAAAGAGCAGTTTGGGACATCTTCTGAAAGTTTGAAGATTGACATGAACTATAGTGAATGAATCAGAGAAGAGAGGAGAAGGGAGAAGGAGGGACAGCAGAGGACAGCAGAGAATGAGGAACAAGTGAGTTAGATTGGAGATGGAGAAAAAGAAATTGAATAAGTTCCTGTGCATGGGAGGTACAGGTGAGCTACTTTCTATGCCAGGGATTCCACACCCATGACTCATTTACTCCTCATAATAACTCTGGAGTGTGGGTAGTATCACTACCACTTTATGCATGAGGAAGCTGAGGTTCACAGAGAACAAGTGGCAGAAATGGGGTTTTAACCCAGGACTATCTGACTCTGAAATCTCTGCTCTTTCTCCTACCCTGTCCAGGGCCAAGAGTTGGTAATGGGTAGGCTAGGATAGAGGGAAGAGAATTTAGGAAGGCAACAGGACTAGAGGAGTCTTGTAAAATCCAAGCACTTGCCAAGCTCAGCCACTCATGCCTGAGCAGCTGGCTGATTTTTCATAAAATAAAAGAAGTCCCTGAATTGAGAAATATGCGTGTCTCCTAGATTGGATTGTGCAGTGAACAGTAGCCAGAGCGAGCAGTAATCCATCACAGCCTGGCGTTGGCGGGTGCTGCCAGCCGAAGCCCTGGTGGAACTGTTGTGAAGGTGACCTTGGGGAAGAGCCGGGGTCCAACCTCCACTTGCCTCCTGGGAGTCCAGGCATGGGATGGAAGGGAATGGGGTAACAATTTCCCTCCTCCCTTCTGCTGAGCTATTTTCCTCCATTTTCTTTTCAGTGTTTTACATGTTGCAACAATGCTGGACTAGCAGCAGCTGGCCAGGTCCCAGGAGTTGACGATGGGGCTGACCTGGAAAGATGGACTGAACCAGCAAGACCCCAGATCCTACACAGACACTCAGTTTATCAGCCTTTGTGACCCCAGCCTTCATGTCTTCCTTTGTTGGCTAAATTCCTTATGTGGAGCCAATTAGCCTGAGATGGGCCCTAGAGGACTTCCCTTTACCTAGGGAAGACCAGTGGTTAAGGATTCTGGCTCTGAGTCAGACTTGGCTTCATGTCTATTTCCTATCTGTGTGGTTTGGGCAAGCTATTAACCTCCTAGCCTCAGTCTTCTTCTGTAAAATAGGGGTCTTAGTGTATTTGAGAGAAAGAAATAAGATGATGTAGGTAAATAAAGTCACTAGTTAAATGCCAGATGCTCAGTGTCTTTATTCCATTTTACAGAGATCCAGAGATGTGTCCCTCTGTGCTTTTGTAGGTTGGAAAAGACAGAGAACAAAATACTTCTTTTCTAGAACTAACATAAACTTAAAAAAAAAGAATTAACATAAACTTTGATATTGTATTTTCTGCAACATTGTTGGGCTTTCTGGTCTCTTGAATTCTTGGCTACCATAAACTGAGTGCTCACCATGTTCTAGGTACTGCATTAAGCTCTTTTCAAACATTTCAAACAACAAGCTGTGGTATCACTAGCTGCAATAATAAACAAACCCATGAAAGCATACGGGATTAAACACTACAGAAGTTTATTTCATTCTAGGATAAAGTCCAGAATGGGTGTTCCTGATGGATAGGAAGCTTTCCTCCAACTGGTGAGTCATGAATCCACGCTCCTTACATGTTGTGGGTTTGTCAGTTTCAACAGGTGGCAGTAGGAGCACTCTCATCTACACCCAGTGGCAGAAGGGGGAACAAGCACGGAGGATGGAGGTTTTCATGTGACAGTTCAGGCAGTGACATGCATCACTTCTACTTACATTTCATTTGCTGGAATTTGGTCATATGTCTTCTCATGAGGGTGGAAGACTGTAAAGAATAACGTATCCATGTGTCCATGAAGAAGAAGACATGGGTTTGGTTAAAAGCTAGGCAATCTCTGCCATACATCATCATTCTATTTTATTCTTACAACAATTGAGAGAGAGAGAGAGAGAGAGAGAGAGAGAGAGAGAGAGATTGCTCTTTCTGTCTTAGCCAGCACTTCACCATGCATTCTTCTTCAAGCAATATCTACCTATTTCTATAAATCTGATGATCTCAGTTGAACCTCCTTCTCTTCCTTCCTCCACCCACCAAAGTTCTCTTGTTCTAATAATTTCTCACAGGATGCCAGATAAATATCTGTTAAATATCTTATACAATAAACATTGTATAATAATCAGTGCATCTTGTAAAGGGTTTTCTGTTTTATATCTTACAGTAGATGGTGAGGGTTATTTATAATAATCGGCAATACTTACTGAATGCTGATGATGTACCTGAAATTTTTGAAGCATTTTACACATATTAACTCATTTAATCTTCCCAACTATTTATGAGGTAAGTTGTATTAGAATCCCATTTTACGGATGAGAAAACTGAACTACAGAGAGGTTTAAGTAGCTTGTCTAAGGTCATCCAATGGTGGAGCCAGAACTGGAATCCAGCCAGTCTGGCTCCAGAATCTGTGCTGTAGACAGTACAAGTACTGAGCAGTGTTGTGGGTCAGATTCAGAGCTAAATGCTTCATATGGATTAGCTATGACCCTATGAGGAGGAGATAATTGTCATTGTCCTTACTTTACATATGAGGAGACCCAAGCTCAGAGGGGTTAAGTAACCTGCCCAAGGTCACACAGCTAGTAAGTGACAGGTCTGAATGAGATCAAAGACTAAGTCTAAGAACAATGAGATGGGGTCATAATTGCATTTTCTTTTCCACTGGGAAGTAGAAGGATTCGTTTTAAAGAAAGAGAGGGCAGTTTGTTAGTATATCATTTCAAGGGACTTGTATATATTTTAGAGAGGGAGAGCAAGCACTGAAGGACTGAGGGTCCTTAGTTTGCTGACTGTGATAAGGAATCTTGATTCCTTCTGAGTTCCATTTGAATTCTCCTACTCAGGAGTCTGTATGACCTTGCAGAAAACTTGTGCATGTTAGCCTTTGAAATATCGATAAGTCCCAGATTTGCCCTTGATCTCGAAGAGGATTGAACCTCTCTGAGTCTTATTTTCTTATTTCTAAAGTGGTGATATGACAGTCCATTTCCATTGTGTGTCTATGCGTGTGTGGTGTCCTTTACAGGGTCTGACCCACAGTACAGTAAGTATTTAAAAGTCATTGCTCTTGTTGTGTGCCAGCTGAGGGGCTGGGTAACTGGCTTTATATCACAGAGAAGAAGGTGGGTTGAGAGCAGAAGTGCTATCCTCAGGTGAGGTGCAGAATGGTCTTCCTCTAAAGGTGGGGAAACTGAGGCTAAGGGGCAGGTGACTGACTTTCCCAAGGTCACACAACCAATTAGTGGCAGTTGCAGGACTCCTGACCCAGAAATCTGTCTACAGCTCAGCCTCAAACAACAGCCTTTGGATTCCACATTTTGCAGCTCTTCTCTGATGAGTTGAATGAAAATCCAGGGGCCCCCAAGAATTACTCTGACCCACAGAGTCCTTTGTTGAAAGATAAAGAGTGATTGAACCTTCTGCAGTCAATTGGAGCTACTTCTTCCTTTCTTTTTCAAGGTCTGTGGGGTTATGATGGATGACTCAGATAAAGAGAAATGCTCTGGGAACTCTACTGTGGGGACCCACCAATAATATTCTCAGTTGTTGACTAAATGCATGAGGATAAAACTCACCTATCATTTTGCCCTTGCTCACAGATGCCTTTGAGCATCTGAAGTTAAATGTTCCTTCATTCTAGAAGCTGAACTATTCCTGTTGGCCAAGTCTGGCCTAATGTGGCTGATATTCTTCTGAGATGGTGCTGCCCACTCATACCCTCCAGCCTCTGTACTCCATCTCACCAGCCATTCACCTCCCTGACCAGCCCTGTCCTGGAGCCTCCTGCAGCCTCTACTTGGTTTCCCTGCTTCCTTTTCAGCTCACTCTCCACACTGAAGCCAGAATTGGCTTTCTTGCCAAGTCACTCACCTGTCTAAGAAACACTTTTGTTTTTTCTCTGCCCACTGAATAAAACACCAGATTTGTTGGTTGGGTGTATGATTCCTACCCTTCGAGATCTGAGCCCCACCTGTCCTTCCTGCATCATTTCCTACATTCTCAACATGTTCCACACATTCTCAGGTCCAGGCCTTTGCCCTTATTGTCCTCACTACGTGCAATAGTGGGTCTCCTTCAGTTTTTTGGCCCAAACCCCAAGGACTAACCAAAATACCTTCCCTTCCCTAAAGAGCACAGGTCCTCCTTCATGAGATTTCCAGCATGCTTTGCATGTGGCTCTTTTACAGCTCTCCTCTCATTGGGTGGTAACTAATGTTAATCTCTGCTTGGTCCCTTAGTTCTCCACTGGGCATGAAACTCCTGGAAGACAAGACAGTCAAGACATTGGGTGTCTTTCACTGATGTGTCTAGGTATAATGGCTGGACAGTACCAACAGAGCCCAGCTGATTGCCAAAATATTGAAATATTTTTATACTGTTTGGCAATAGTTGTATTGGCCTTTCCCCAGGACCCCTTGCCCTTCTATGGTCCAGCAAGTAAAGGATTCCAGATTGGTCAAACTAGTTTTTATATTTCTAATTTTGCTGTGAAAACCCTTTCACAGGGAATGGGCCCCATTTCATCCTTCTCTACCAGACAACATCTCAAGTACCTCCCAGGTCTTGACACTATGAAGAGTTGTGAGCAGCAACTTTGGAGGCTCTCTCTCTGGAAAATAACAGAAACCTTCTCTTCAAGATGTCCAGGTCTGAGTACATGGGAAAGTATGGCCCTTCAATGGGGGCATAAATTGGAGACAGACATTAACTGCTTGAGACATCAGGCCATAGGCTATAGGTGGGGGAAGCTTTAATAGTTCCACTCAGTTATGGAATCCATACTTCATGGCTGGCATCAAGTGAGGCACTGGGGGCTCCAGAGCTGTATCAGAGTGGCGTGACTTTTGGAGTTCATAGCCTGGATGGGGAGACATATATGTAAACAAAAACAGCATGGGGTCATGATAGAAGCGAGGGTTTTGATGGGACCTTGAGAAGTCCAGAGTCAGGGAGGGCTCATTGGAGATTGGAGAATGTCAGCTGGAGCTGAGTTCTGAAGGACTTCACAGAGGAGTCCTGCCCTGGCCCTGGTGTCACCCCTTCCTGGCCACTACCCTCCCAGAGCAGCAATTCCCAGTCATTGCTCTGTCTCCACCATTGCTAGTCTTCTCCTGCCAAACTACAGAGTGAAAACAACAATAATCAAAACTTAAATAGTGCTTACTGTGTTTTAAGTGCTTTATATATAATAATCCATTTAGTCCTCACAGTGACCCTATGAGATAGTTGCAATCAGTATTCCTATTTTATAGGTAGGGAACTTGAAGGAAAGAATATTTTTGCAACTTCTCCAAGGTTTTGGAGGTAGGATGTGGCAGAGCAGACAGGCAGCCTAGCTCTAGGGTCTCTGTGGAGCTTAGAGGTATGTTAGCCACCATATCACTTTGCCTCAAACCATCTCTAAATATCATGGCTGGGGCCCTCATCGTTGTGGTGAAACCACAAGGTGTTGGCTTAGGTGTGTTCTTAAGTTTTTTTCCTCTGGAGTATATCATGTGGTTGGTAGTCCCCACAGTCTCAGGCATCTTTTGACACAAGTTCTTTGAGATACCAGGTACTGTGTGTATCTGTGGGGGGGTGGGTCACAGTGAGGGCCTCAGCCATGGGAAATCCCATGTTCCCCTCCACCCTTGAAGTTGGCAAAACCTTACAACCTATAGGAGCTCCATAACCTTACAACCTAGAGGATCCCCAAAGCTGCAAGAGTCATTTCCCCCTAAACTGGCCTTATCCTTTCTTGAATCTGTGTCCTCACAATGCTCCCTCCTCTTCTCTCAGAGGAGACTGCATGGAGAAGGTGACATTTAAGTTGGATTGTGAAGGGTGAGGAGGAGTTTTTCATGCAGAGCAGAGGAACACAGACATTTTAGGTAGAATGAGTTGCCCAAGCACAAGCATGGGAGTGTGAAACATCATAATGTGTTTGGGGAATGAAGAGAGTCAGGGTTGATGATGAGGCTGGGAAGGTAAGCAGAGGTTATCAACTTGGCCTTCAGCCATTGGACAATGGGGAATTGCTGAAGAATATGGAATAGTGGAATTGCATGGCCATAGTGGTATTTTAGGCTTACCATAGAATATAGTTTCCTGGGGAGGGACTGGTGGTGGGGCAGCCAAGACGCTGAAGGCACAGTCCTTGTATTAAATGGCCTAAATTAAGGTGGTAAAAGAGAAGGGAGCAGCCAAGAAATGCTTTTGAGGATTTGGGACTCTTGATTCTGGAGTGAAGGCAGGGAGTAGTTGGGGCTGATGTTCAGGATCCTGGTTTGTGTGCCTGGGGGATGGTGCCAGGAGGGGTGCATTTAGGCGGAAGGTAGTGAGATCTGTCTGGGATTCTGATTCAGGTGAGGCCCAGGTGTCGATGTGCCCTGGAGTGTTGCCTATACAGGGAGCTCAGGAATGGGCTCTGGCCTAGAGATAAAGATCCAAGGGTCCACAGAGGAGGGAAGAACTTGAAGTGATGGGAGAGAGTAAAATTCCCTAAGGAGAATGTGCCAGTGACACCAGAAAGGAGAACCAGAGACCGGACTCTGAGGAAGGCCAGCAGTTCAAGGGCAGGCTGCAGTATTGTCAAACTATAAGGTGTAATCAGTTACTCAACATACTTCACCTCCTATCTGGCAGGCCTGTTCTTTATGCTATGAATGTAGCGGGAACAAGACAGGAAACTCCTGCTTGGAGGTACGTTCTAGTGGGGAGAAGATATAAACAAATGTAAAACATGGAGCCAGACAGGAGCTGGTAAATGCTCTGGAGGATAATTAAGCAAAAGGGGTTGGGAGAGTCGAGGTGGGGGCCTACAACTTAAATGTTGGGGGGGTGCTCACTGAAAAGGTTATTTTTGAACAAAGATTTGAAGGAGGTGAGTGATGTGAATATCTGGGGGAAGACTGTTATAGGAAGAAGAAACAGCAGTATAAAGGCCCTGAGGCCCACATGTGCATGGCATGTAAGAGGAATAGCTGGGAGGCCATGTGGCTATCACCAAAAAACGTATAATATTATTATTATAATTATTTTATAGTGTTTTGTATCTACCACTTGTCTGTACTGCCATGATTTTTATAGCAGTGATCTTGGGCAGATCCTTTAACCTCTCTGAACCTCAGTTTCCTTACCAGTAAAATGGGGATAATAATAGTATCTACTTGTTCATAAAATGTTTTGCACAGCACTTGCCACAGAGTATTTGCTGCTAGCACTAGTATCACTATCATTATTTTTATAATCATTATCTCCCTCTCTGTAGAATGTAAGCCCTTTGAGGACAATGGTTGTATGTAGTTCTTCCCTGTAGCCCAGGACCAACCCAGGGCAAGACTTCACAGTATCGGCTCTGTAAAGGGAGTTTTGTGGTAGAACAAATGGAGAAGCAAAAGGTAGGACATGGAAGGACCAGGCCCCTGGTGGCCCCCCACCGCAGCTCCACAGGCCCCAGAGAGCCAGCCAGGGCCTGGGAGGCTGGGGCTTAAGCAGGCTCAGACTCAACGATGCATGTGGAGCCTCCGGGCCTGACAATCTATTTGTTATTAGAGTAATAAATAAACAAGTTGCTTGTCAGCACGGGGACTGGCACGAGCGCCTTAGAAGATAAATGCTGCCTCTGAAATAGACAAATATTTACCATCCTCCAGACGAAGTTGTCAGCCCTGCTAAAGGCCTCCAGGGCTTGGAATTAAAGTGAACACTAAGATTTTTTTCTTTTACCCTAATGGAGATGTATAGTGTACTTCTTCATAATAAAAAAAATGTGAAACTGCTTGTCTTTGAGCACCTACTATGTTCTGGGGATTTCCATCATGCTCAACACAATTCTTTGGGGGTAGGGACTATGACCGTCACGTTTCAGATGAGCAAACTGAGACGTGAATGAGTGAAGCGACGCTCTAAAGGCCACACAGCTGGTGGTAGTGGAGCTGGGATTTGAACATGAGCCCTAGCCCAGGCTCTGGGCCGGAGTTTTCTATAGCTATATGTCAAGATCCTTAGCTCAGTGGGAGGAGTGGAAGGCTAGCAAACAGGCTCCACTCCTCCTCATGACTCTGAGGTCACTTGGTTCATGGAACAGACAAATGGGGCACATAGCAGACTGTGCACCTAAATGAGGTTGTCACAGGAGGATGGCAAAAGTTGTTTGAGTTTTAAGACTGCAGAGCATTAGAAGTGGGAAAGGCTATAGAGTTACTTGTACAGATGGAGACCAAGGTCTAACTCAGCCCTGATACGTTAGCTTCTGCTGTGTGTGCAGGAACCAAATGACATGATGACCACTTCACAGATCAGGAAACTAAGGTTTGGAAGACTAATGATTTGCTTAAGACCTGTCATCATGAAATGGCAGCCCCTAGGGTTCCAAGGTGATGCATCTCCAGATTGTGCAGGTAGAATGAGGGGGTGAACTACATGTCATGGTCTCAAGATCCAGTCCTGGTTCTGTCGATTATTAGCTGCATGACTTTGGGCATATTACTTAGCTCTTGGTGCTTCTGTTTTCTTATATGTAAAATGGACATACTAATAACTTACCTTGTAAGGTCATTGGCAGGTTGAAAAAGTGTGTATAAAGTACTTAGACTGTGCCTGACATATAGCAAAATATTAGTAATTATTACTTATTTTAAGTATTAGTATTATTATCATTATTCAGTTATTTGTGTGTCAGTCATTCATTCAGCAAAATTTATAAGTATCCGAAGCAGATGCTGTCAGTGCTCACACACATGCCCCCACCATTTACCATTTCTGAGTACAAGAGGCAGGCCAGAAGTACCAGAGTGTTAGACATACAGAGCAGCTTTCAGCCAATAAGTAATGGCAGCTGGTGGATAAATACCCCAGCTCCCTCACCCCTTGGGTGGGATATTCTGAGACAAGTTCTACACAGGTTCCTGCAGTTAGGTTCTACTTACTCATGGAGGTAACTTGCTTAGAAGTGCATCCTTTAGATACAAACATAGTGATTCAAAGGGGCATATGCACCCCAATGTTTGTAGCAGCTATGTCCATAGTAGCCAAACTGTGGAAAGAGCCTAGGTGTCCATCAACATGTGAATGGATAAAGAAAAGATTACACACACACACACACACACACACACACACACACACACAGAGGAATATTATTCAGCCATCAAAAAGGATGAAGTCTTGCCATTTGCAAGGATGTGGATGGAGCTAGAGGATATTATGCTAAGCAATGTAAGTCAGTTAGAGAAAGACAAATACCATATGATTTCACTCATATGTGGAATTTAAGAAACAAAACAAATAAACATAGTGGAAGGGAAGGAAACATAAAATAAGATGAAAATTGAGAGGGAAACAAACTGTAAGAGACTCAAGTATAGGAAACAAGTTGAGGGTTTCTAGAAGGGATATGGGGGGTGGGTGGGAATAGGGTAACTGGTTGATGGGCATTAAGGAGAGCACTTGATGTAATGAGCACTGAGTGTTATATGCAGCTGATGAATCACTGAATTCTACCTCTGAAATTAGTTAAAAAATGTACCCTTTACTGATGCCTTCCCTTCCCTATCTCACTTCCCAATATCCCTTCTAGTGTTTCCTGAAACCATTTTCCAAATATACTACTTGCACTTGAATCCTTGTTTTAGAATCTGCTTCTGGGAAAACCCAAACTGAGACAGTTTCTAATATGTATCAGATCTTACTTTGGGGGCTGATTAAGCAGATGAAGTAGAGTTGGGGGGATTGGGAGAGAATTTCTGTAGGAGGGGACAGCATGTACAAAGGCACAGAGATGAACTGTGTTTAGTGAAGGGTAGGGAGAGGAGTATGGCTGGGGCAGAGGGCTTACCATCTTATAATTTGACTTTCAATTTGGCCATGATATGGACAGGCTTAGGAAAGATCCCTCAGATGGCCATAAGGAACACTCTGCCCAGACAATAGTCTCAATTTAATATTTGAGGACCTCTCTGCAAAGGGTGGGGGTGTTTATCTGCATTTCTTAATGTAAGTTTCCAAAGGTGTTATCAGCTGAAGGTTGGTTTTTAAATAGTTGAATGTTATTAGAAAAACACAGTAATCACTGATGGACTCTATTAGGGAAGGTTCAATCTAGAGGCTGAGAGGCAGATGGACTCACTTTGAATATTCTCTGGTATAGGTAAGAGGCTCAGCTCAGTTCTAGAAATGGCCTCTGCTCCCCTAAAAGGGCAGGGATGGGGTGTGGCCTCTTCCTTTCCCTGAATCCTTGAGCAAGGCTTTCTTTTCCTTGAGTTTTTCCTCCAGAAATCACCTCTTATACATATACATCGTGACTCTTCTCTTATCCCTCCAGTTCTTTTTGGGTGTGAACTCTTTGTTATCCAGTTCAACACCAATTCCTAAGCTTATACTTGAGCAGGACTCTTTGCCAGACCATGAGGATCCAAGCATACTTCAGAAGTGGGTCTGTGCTTTCAGAGAATCTCTCATTCTGGAAGAGGAGATGGACATGTAAACTAACAGTGGCATATAGGTTAGGAAGATGTCACAATAGAAAGGCAGAGGGAAGGATTAATGAAATCTAGGGAACAGGTCATGGAAAGCATCCCAGAGCCAATGAAATCTAAGCAGCATTTTGAAGGATGTGGAAGAGTGGGTACTGCTCTTCTATGATACAGTATGTGTCTTCTTAAGAGGTTGAACATTAGACTCTGCCAAACTTTCAGCTTCTTCCTCTAACTCAGACCCCTCCAAAGACAGATACACTCCAAACTTTCAGCTTCTTCCTCTAAATCAGACCCCTTTGAAGACAGATAACATTAGACTCTGCCAACTTTCAGCTTCTTCCTCTAACTCAGACCCCTCCAAAGACAGGTATCCCATACTGGTAGGGAGCAGGAAGTCACTGAGAGTCTGGGACCAGCACCGCCCCCCTTCCCACTTTGCTTTTGAATTCCTGAGCTGGAGCTCCTCTCCTGATGATGTGAACCCTGGAACTCCTTTATTTTCCCCAAATGAGACCCTTGTATTCATTGTCTGATTTATTATATCCTTACAATATTGTATGGGCCCACAGAAGTGGAGCAAATGTCTCAGGGTCACAAAGCCAGGCAATGTTTGAGTGTGTCCTCAGTCATGGGACTGGCTGAGTCCATGCTGCCATTCTAATAAATCAATTTGTTAAAGCCTGGGAGATGTTGGAACATTCTGATAGAACATTCTAAAGTTGTAGAATATTCCAAAATCAACCAGGCTCCAAGTTCATCTTCTTTCTGCTAACAAACTCGTAATTTGTGGTAATTCAGAACCTATAAGCTGGCCTGAAATTTACCTTTGCCTTTGACACGAAAAGTCTTAATAGGTACATATTTTTGAAGAAAAAAATTGCTGTGTGGGTAATTAATTGGCACTAAATATAAATATATCAACATGGTGTGCCCATGGCAAAGATTTATATTCACAGGAGTTAGCTATTCTAAGCATGACTTTGATGGGTGGTAGAATATGCCACTTGCAGAGAGAAGTGTGTGGAAGAACACACTTCCTAGTTTTCATTCTGTAATTCACACTTTTCTTTGTCAGAGACTGAGTCCCTGCCCCACAGTCAGTCACACTAATTCTGATTATTTATTTACCATTTTCAGGACAGTCCCTTGCCCCTGCCAATTGCTGTGCCATTACTTGTGTTGAAGATGAAGGCAAAGGGGTGAAGGGGAAGAGTCCTGGAGTCCAATCACAGATCCCCCACTGACTTTGTGTGTCCTTGGATAAATTCTTTAACTTCTTGAATGGCATTCAAGTCTCTGTTTACTTTGGCCCAACTTCTTTTTATAACTCCAGCTCCAACTTATATTCCATACATTCCCTAAACCCTCCAATTAAACATGCTTATTTCCCATTCCAGGAACATGCCCCATTCTCCCCTGTTTCCTCCTTTACTAGGAATATTCTTTCTTTATTCGTCCTAAAAATCCCATGCATTTTTCAAGACTTAGATGAAATGCTATTTTCTCCATAGGCTTTCTTCCCAGTTGACTGTGAGCCTCCTCTATCATCTCCTTGGGAGCTTCTAATCCTATTCTACCTGGCATTAGAATTATTAAAGACATGTCCTTTTCCTGTTACTAGATTATAAGCTCCTTGAAGGCAAAGCTGATGTCTTCTATATCCTCATAAGTCCACACTGTGGACTTGGAGTATACAGATGGAAGTGGAGAAGCTGGAATTACTACTTGGGGGTTCTGACCGCAAAGACCCTATTTCTATATCCTTATGGAATGGATGAAAGAACTTAATTTTCCTTGGCTTTCAAAAGCATGTAATATTTTGTGCTTTGTGTTACCTGTAAAGACGAATAATAAACTGAAGTTCTGTTATCCTCAGGAGATTATGGGATGGCTATTCCTTTCTTGGATGAACAGACTAGAAATTCAGTAGGAATTCACTGCAGATCTATGTCAGAGATTTCATCATGGAGCCCAAGACTGGATTTTGGGAACATCCAGGCCTGAGTCTGACCACCACTTACTCCTGAGCTCTTGAGCTGGTGGGGCTCTGAGGCATTGTGCGGATCTGAACTAGTTCTCAGTCAGCCTTCTTATACCTCAACACCAACTCTCCCAATCTTTTCATCATCCAGTGTTTATTCAAGAAACACTGGTTTATTCATGTACCTCCTTTTACGTATCACACATTGAACCAGGTCTTGAAAGTATAAATATTAACCAGACACTATCTTTACCCTCTAGGGGGAGGCAAACATGAGAACAGAAAATGACAACCTATGGAGATTGTGTTATGGTAGAGGAAAACCCAGGGGTCCTGGTGGCCCAGAGCGAGGGCCTAAGGGATCTGAAAGATCACACTTTCTGCCTCTTGCTGTCCCTGGACTGTGGAGTACATTGACTCACTACAAGATCTTAGATCATGTTTACTCTCTGGCCTTGGTTTTCATTCTCCACACAGCAAGGAATCCAGGTTCAGTGGTCACAAGCTTATCTTATGAAACTTACCTCTTGGTGACTGTACTCATGCTGCTAGGCACCTTGCCAGTCAACATCATACCCTCTGTGTTTCCCAAGAGGGCAGAGGTCTCTTCAGAACCCCAAACCCCATCAGGCAGAAGCTCTGGCATTGAGGGGTTGACTCAGGGACTTACAGAGAGGTTCCAGGCCATCTGTTGGTGTCTCAGTCAGTACTGGAATTATCAGGTCTGCTCTGGGCACATTGCCTGCCCTCCTGCTATTTCATGGGGGGAGCTGCTCTCTGTAAACATCATGTCAGTACCTGGGAATGAACTATTGAGCAAAAATAGATGTAATTCCTAACCTCATAGAGTTAATAATCTAGTTGCAGAGTGAATATTAATAAAAAAGTCAAAAGTGGATATATAATTACAGCACAAATAAGTGTTTGAAAAGTAAGAAGGATGGTCCTAAGAGAGTAAATATAGTAAGGATTGGAATATGTCAATGGGTTTAGAAGCATGAGGTCATTATTGAGAGATGTTTTCTCAGAGTTAAGGGTCCAGAAGCCACACAAGAGTGGGCTGAGGAGCAAATTGGAGGTAAAGAAGTGGAGATGGTCAGTATAGGTAACTCTCAAACAGTGAACACTGAATGACTTGGAAGGAACCTCAGAGGTTTTCATGGAAGGCACTTTAAGAAAGATTACAAAGAGATTCACAGGCATATCTTTGTAATTCTTTGAACAATCTTTTGACATGGAAGATCAAATTCTGATTTGACAGATGAGGAAAATTGAGACCCAGAAAGGTTTTGTGCCTTAAGCAGAGTATTTACAGTACTGGAACTTAACTCCCCAGAATCCCTGCCCTCCTTCTGCTATGCAAACATTGTCTGTTTAGCGGTTATCTGAATGAATGTGTATTGTTTTCACCACACTTGAAGTTTCTTTATTACATCTTTCTTTTCTGTGCTTAAAGATTCAGGACCACGGCCAGCATCCAAATAGCCTACAAACTCTGAAATAAGCTTAGAGTCTTAGCCAAAGAGATCAACACTGCCTTTGTAAGTTGGTTTTGTCAACAAACATTAACCAAACATCTACTAAGTATCAGGAGCTGTGAGAGGTGACAGAGACACAGAACTGAAAACTGCCTTTAGGGAACCTACCATCTAGGATAGAAAAGTCATAGACACAGATAACCATAATAGAGTGTGAGATGTGCACAGAGGTAGTGGGGTCAAGGAAGGCTTCCTGGAGGAGGCCCAGCCTGAACTGAATCTTGGAGAAAGCAGAAAGATCCCTCTGGTGCAAGGTGAGAATAAAGGAGAGATATGAGAGGGAGAGGCAGGGGCTGACTCAGAAGACTGAGTAAGAGGAAGGAGTCTCCCCACGCTCATTCTAAAAGGCATAGCCAGGTTTTCATTGTACAAAAGTCGATGGGAATATCCAGGGTTTTGCATGTTTTCTTTTGACACTGAAAGGTTTACCATCTTACTAGCTGAAGTTGACACTGTGTGTTGCTGGTGGACGGGGTGGGGGGGGATTGAAATTTGGGGATAGAGAGAGAGAGAGAGGAGAATTGGATTTGCTAAATAGTCACTATGCATCAGCACCATGCTAGGTGCTTTTTACATATTCTCATTTAATTCTCCCGACAAGTTGTAAATTAATGAGGTCCCCAGGTTCCATAAAGAGAAACTTTATGAAAGAGGATCAGAGATGCCAATTAACTGTCACAGCCACACACAAATTAAAGGGAGAGCTAGCATTTGAATTCAGATCTGCATGGCCCCAAACTCCTCATATTCCCTCCTCATACATATGCTGCTTTGGAGAAGACCCAGCTGACTAAGACCAGAATAATGGCTCCTGGGCACCCACTCCTGCAACTTCCTGTTCACACACAAAGTAGTAATCACATCACATATTGTTTTCTCAACTTCTAAATCTGGGAGTTTTGGAAGGCCACAAACGAACTCAGGATTTGTGACACAGCCCCTCCTGGACTGAGTGGGTTTTGCTTGTTCCTTACCATTCCACTGTCTACTGTCTTGCAGAAAAGAGCGCTTCTGTGTCCAGGAATGAGAAATTGAGGCATTTCATATTGATGCCAATTACCTGCTTTGACACCCCTGAGGTGTCCTTGGCCCCCAGGTTTTGGAGGCTGCATCCTTTTCTCTGGGCCTTTTGCTGCGGCTGTGGAGGTGTCTGCCGCAGAGCCTGAGGAAGCTTTATGGAGATGGTCATACTCCAGTGCCCAGCCTACTTGTTGGAACTTTCCAGAAATATTGCACTGCAGACATTTTCCACGCCGTTATGCTAATGGAATCAGGAAAAATCAATTGTCCTTAAGGAACAGGGGAATGAGACGTGCTGTAAATGCCACGGGATGAGTGATTGGTTGATTGCTTGCCTGCGATCGGAGCGCATCTCATCCCTACATTATTCTGATGAATTTTTACAGCGTGCCTTCTCTCTTGCTTGCTCCCTGCCCCCACCCCACCCCTCTAGCTGGGGAAGAAGGTTTATGGCTTGCAGCTTCTCAGTTGATTGAATGCAGCTGGCATTGTTGCAGCAGAGGACACATAGGTACATTTGCTTTACAGGCTGAGAAAAGTGGGTTTGGAGAAATTACACTGCCACGTCCCTCTGCAACAAAGGCACCCTTAAAAATGCAGATATTTTTTATGAAATGACTTTACTCTCCTTCCTGGAAGTCTGTAATCTTCCTATCAGAGGAAAGGGCAAAAAAAAAAAAAAAAAGGTTGGGGGAAAAGAAATATATGGCTTGCAATTCTGCAGAAATCCTATTTTTCATTCTTATCACAAAGGAAGCTAACGAAAGCATTTCATTAGTATTCATTTTAGGCCGATGTGATTTTCTCCTCTTTGCTAACACAAAAATAAATAAATAAACAGTCGAGCCATGTCTGGGAAACTGCCGACAAGGCGGCTGGAGCAGAGGTCAGCACTTTCTGGAATGAATGTACACCGCATTCAGCAAGGTGGCCAAGAAAACAGATCCAGCTCAAATAAGAATCATCTGGGGCAGAGAAGAGACAAGGTTTAGGTGGAGACAGTTCCCTTGTGTTTCAAAGCTGGTGTCCAGCTTGGCTGTGGCATTTTATGAACTGGGGAAAGCAATGGACTGTGACTATTGTTTTCCATGGGGAGTTTGCTGCTATTCTGGCTGCTGGTCCTGAGGCAGGGGAAGTTTCACATCTGGTCAGGGCATTAGGGAGCTCCTTCTATTGTTCTTTCCTGTTTCTTTCTTAAGGGCAGTTCAACCCTGCTGAGGTTGGTAAATCATATTGTGAAAATCTGGGCGATTTTTTGGCTGGGAAGTAGAGATTTGGGGACACAGCTGTTATCTTCATCTATCCAAAGGGGCATTGTGGGCAGAGGAGCAGACTTACTGCCCTGGGTGCCAAAGGGCTGAGCTAGGGCCTGTGGGTGATAGTGACAGTAGGCAGAGGAATCTACCAGGTATGAGATCAAATTTTAGACCACGCATATTCTGGGTATGTTCACAGGAAGGTTATTAATACCTCTGAGCCTTGGCATCCACATTTGTACAATCAAGAAAGTTAGAAGAAAGTTTAATCCTTTTATTATTTTCAAATTATTATCAGGTACAGTGCTGGGAAGTAGATATTAGCGGTTGCATTGTAGAAAAGTTCCCCTTCTGAGATTCAGAGAGGTGGTAAGTTGCACAGCCTCTGGGAAGCCGGCTTCTGGTCTCTGAGGCCAAAGCTCTTATCCTCACCCAGTGCCCGGCCCTCTTCTTCGGCTGCTTCAAGGTCTACTGTGACAAGGAGTTGAGACGTGGAAGCAGAAAGCTCTTTGTTCTTAGATAAAAATTCTTACCCAGTTTGCCTCAAATGCCAAGTCATTTGACACATTTCTGTCTCTCTCTCGGGCTGTGCACCCACAGAGGGCAGTGTCCCTTTGTACCCTCTGTGCTCTGTTCTAATGGCCCAACAATTCCTGACTTGCCTTAATGTGCCATGTCCTTTCACGGTTACTGGCCTGGCCTGTGCTCTTGCCCCCTCATGGGACTTTCCCCCTGCCCTTTCCATTTGGCCAGGGCTCATTCATCCTTCAACCTAGATGCCATCACTTCTGGAAAATCTTCTTAGAGACCACTTTTTCTCTCTGTGCTCTTGTGGGGTCATGGTGCATTTGTTTGTAGAACTGTAACTATAATGGTAACAAAAAAAGCTGCAAAAAGCAGAAAGTCAGGTTGCCTTGGGTTCACATTTTGTCGCTGATGTGTAATCATAAGTGAGTTACCCAAACTCCATGAGTCTCACTTTCCTAGTATTACCTACCTCCAAAGACTATTTTGGACGAGTCAGTGAGTACTATTAGTAAAGTACTTTGCTCAGGGCCTGGCACATATGTGACTATAAGCAATTCAAAAGGAGGGAAGGAAGGAAGGAAGGAAGGAAGGAAGGAAGGAAGGAAGGAAGGAAGGAAAGAAGGAAGGAAGGAAGATGGAAGGAAGGAAGATGGAAGGAAGATGGAAGGAAGGAAGATGGAAGGAAGGAAGGAAAGAAGGAAGGAAGGAAAGAAGGAAGGAAGGAAGGAAGTTTCTTTTAGGTTGGTTAGAAATCTTGATCAAAAGGTCTGAGGACATATTTTCTTCAGTTCCTCACTCCTGTCTGTATTTCCCAGAATAATAATTAACCGCACACTGTGCCAGGCAGTTAGTGACAGGTCCAAGATAGAACTCTGAGGCTCTAATCCAGGCTCTTTCTCATGCCTCCCCTCCCAGTCAGGACTTCAGCTGGTCAAGGGCTCAGACCCATCTTCTCCACCTGTCTCTGGGCGGTGCCTCAGGGCAGGCTCAACTGTGGGTGGTCCATGAGGTGTAGTGACAGGAGGGTCATGGAGCTCAGGTGAGGAGATTGGAAGCCCAGTTCAACCCTGCCTGCCTGTGACCCCGAAGCCATCAGCTTTCTCATCCATCATGGGGTGATAATACTTTCTGCCACCCTACTGTGCCAGGCTGTTGCTGAAGAGGGAGAGGAAGCGGAGGGTGCTTCAACAGCTCTTGCGAGCACATCTCTGAGTTTAAACAATTGCTGCTGTTGCTGTGTGGTTGTTGACATTGTCTCTCAGAAGAGTCCCCACAGTCAGGGGCTTGGAGCCAGTCTCTTAGAGGAGATGGCTGTGCCCTTGAAAGCCTCTCTCTCAGTCTGGCGTTTCCTGTGGGTAATTTGAAACTGGGGCTAGGAGAACTGAACTCCAGTTAATGGTTTTCAATAAAGAATTAAGTGCTGCTCGTCAGGCTGGCGCTGCGGCCGGCTTCCCGGAAGGGGGAGAGGGCTTGGGGTGGGGTGGGGTGGGCAGTTGCACGCATTTAGGGATGTGTTTGCATTTTCCAGTCAGTTAGGCAGCCTGATGAAAAAGGGGTAAGATAGGGCAACAGCAGCCAGAGGGCAGAGTGGAGGGGGAGCAAGACAGAGCCAGACCTGCACTCTGCAGGCTGCAGGGAGGGAGTAAGGGTCACTGCCATTGGAGTTGGATGAGGTGTTCCCACAGGGAGCACTTTTGTGAGGGACCTGGCTGGTGGCCCCTCCCCTCGGGGCAGCCCCTGTAGGAAGGAAGCCGAAGCCCTTTCTGCCAGGGCTCCCTCCCACATCAGGCATCACCTTTATAACAACCACAGCTTTCACTGTGCTTTCTGCACAAAATCACTTCTTAAAGCTTCATCTATAACCCAAAGGGGCTGCTATTATTTTCATCACTCTTGCTTTGCAGATGAGGACACTGAAGTACAGGGAGGTTAAGTGACCTGCCCAAGGTCACATAGCTTCTGAGTAGCAGTTCTTGGCTTCAAAGCTGTGCAGTCTGGTGCTAAAGGTTGTGCTGTAGAACTACTATGCCGTATAACCTGATAATCTCTACTAGAGTCCCCAAATCATTTTATGTCCAGCTCATGAGATTAGCAGGGAAGGGTCATGAGCTCCATCTCACGGGTAAGGAAGGACTGAGGGTCAGGGGAGGTGTCATGTTTGGGATAGGGGACGTGAGAAAGAGGCAAAGGGCATCCAGACATCCAAGGAGTGAAGTAGAAAGACCCCATGAAAAAGTTATTTACAGCAGATATCACAGATATCAAAAAATTTAAAAACATTCATACCCTCTGAACTGGTATTTCTGATTCTGGGAGTCTGCCCTAAGGAAAGAACACTGCCACAAGTAGACAATTGTAACTAAAAGAAAAGATTGATTATGATATCAAATGATTGGAAGCAATTTAAGTACCCAACCATGGGAAGTGGTTAAATAAAATTTGGTGTTTACACCTGTTTTGACAGTTTGCAGCCATGAAAAATAGTGCTTCTGAAGGTGACATAGTAACCTGGGAAGAGACTAATGTTACAATGTTAAATAAGGAAAAAAGTAAAACAAAATTTTATGAATAATAAATTCTCAAGTATGTACCAAGTACACAGAGCTGTGTGAAATAATAATAGCTGCTATGTTAGGATAATAAAATTATAACCTCTTTTTCTCTCTTTTTCCAAATTTCATAATGCTATTTAATGCTTTAATTATAGGTAAGTTGATGGACTTGGTCCAGGATATTATGTGATGGCCTAAGGAAAGTTACTTTCACTCTCTCTACCTCATTTTTTTAATCTGTAAAATGTTGAGAAAACTCCCTTCTTTTCAGGATTGCTATATTTAGTGAGATAATAGATATAAAGTTCCTTGCGTAGTGCCTGTGCATCGTATGACTAAGTGATGTTAATTTCTTCCATTTCTCCCAGGTTGATTTCTGACTTATTACGGTTTTCATAGTGAGGATGGGACAGCCAAGTCCAAGCCCACATTCCAGAGATGGAGACTTCTCAAAGTCAAGTGCAGACTGTCACTCCTCCATCACCTGATGTCAGACAAAAGAAGGAAGGCTAGAGAGGGTCAGCTGGACCCCAAGCCCCAAGGCAGCCCCTGAAATTTTTCTCCTGCTCCTCCCCCACATACCCACCTTCCTAAGCAACACATAGCACTAAGTTAGCCTCCTGGATAGCACTTCCCCAGCACTTCTGGCAAGATCTAGATACTGTATCATTCTGATGCTGCTTGCTGGGGGCCTACAGGTCACCAATTCCTTCATCTGTTTGTTCACTCATTACTCATTCATTTGAATCATATAGAGAGTGAGCTGTAACAGATCTTCACTGAGTGTTGACTTCATGTTTACTGGGTGTGGGGGCAGGAGTGTGTGTGAACCAAAGGATCTCATTTCCTCTAACTTACTGAACACTCATATGTGCCCCAGCAGAAGAGGTTCACTTAGCAGAACCTGGCAATTGAAAAGAACAAGATACAGGGCAACTGGATGACTCAGTCCCTTTAGCATCTGATTCTTGATCTCAGCTCAGGTCCTGATCTCAGGGTTGTGAGTTCAAGCCCTGTGTGGACCCTACGTAAAAAACAAAATAATAAAAATAATAATAATAATAAAAGAACAAGATACAAGCGAATCTTTACTTCCACAGTCAGTCAGTCCCCTGACCTTGCGAATTCTGCCTCGGTACTGCCTTTTGGATCTGATCCTTCTGCTCCAACCCTCAGCTTCAGCCACTTGCCTCTCTGCCACAGTCATCTGTGTAAAACGCAAACCTGACCTAGGTGAGCATCCTAGCTATTCAGCCTGCCTAAACTAGTTTCTCATGGTCTGACCAGATAGTTCATCACATAGCTACCCTCTGCTTCTTCCTGCTTCTCCCTGCTCCTCAATTCCCTTCTGTGATTTTATGCTTTATGCACTATTCCTGCTTCCTAGAATGCCCTTTCCTGCATAGAAAATGCCTACCTATCCTCTGAAACCTACCTCAAATCCCCTCTCTTCTTTGGCTCCCATACAAGATTTGCTGTTCCCCCTCTGTGCCCATCTCCTGCTGCACTGTGGTAATTTCCCAGTCTGTTCCCCTCTGGCTCCCTTTCCCCCAGGACAATGCATCCCTCAAGGGCAGGAACGATGTGTTTTTATTTCTGTGCCCCTGGAGCTTAGCTAAGAGCCTGGCATAGACAGGAGGCCCAGTAAATGTTTGTTGACTGAATTATGGATGACAGTGTGATCTCAGGGCCTCCACTAGGGAGGAACAACAGGGCCTCTTGACCTCTTGGGAATGGGAAGTGTTTGCAGCTGAATTCTCCTGGCAGACACTTCTCAGCATCACCAGCTGCTCAGTCCCCAGAGGCCCTGTCTCTGCTCGGCTCCCCGATGCGTATAAGAACATTTGGCCATAAACCTACTTCACTATGGGATTGCAGCCACCACCTCACAGGGAGCTCCCTCTGACAAAGCCTTGGCTGGTGAAGCTGGGCATACAGGGAGTCTCACGGCCTGGCCCTGCTGCCTTGCAGCCCCGTGCCGCTCTGTGCTGTCAGTGTTCCACTTACAGCCACACTGAAACCTTCCCTGAAGACATCTTGTGCCTTCTCTTTTCAAGAAATGGTTTCTTCTGTCTGAAATATTCTCCACCTGCCCATCCCTCCACCTTTGCCTGGTGAAGTCCTACAGGCTCTCTTGGTTGGTTCAGGTGTACCACTCTGGGCCAGGGGCCTGTGCGTGTCCCAGCCGCCTCTGTGGCACCTCCATACAGCACTGACATTACCTGTTTGTTTCTCAGCAAGCCTGTGGGCCCCTTGAGGACAGGGATTGGTCTAATTCACTTTGGAGTCCCTAGGACCTGGAATAGGCACTTAGAAGTATGTAGTGGCCGGCTGCTGGGTAGGATGGCTGGGTGGGCAATATGGTGCTGGGACCCTTCCCGTTGCTCGGAGTTGAACTGCAGTGTGCGTGAGGTGTAAAGGTGAGGGTTTCAGTCTATAGAAGGGCACATCTAACCCGCAGGCTTGCAGGGCCAACAAAACACACTGTCCGTGAAATGGAACGGAGAGCACTCCCAGCCAGTACAGCTGTGGGTTGGAGAGAGACCTGAGCTTCAGGACCAATCCTGCTTCCCACTGGCTCTGGGCTTTCTCCTCATTTGTCCAAACTTGTTTCCTGATCTCTAAAATGGGAACTACAACACTTGCTCAGCATACTTGACAGAGACATTGTGAGGACAAGTGTGAGAATGTCTTTGACATTACTGCTTAAACTGTGAAGTGTCCGGCCTGGGGGAGAGCTGGGCACTGTGATGCGGCGGTGCCCACTAGAGGGAGTAGCAGAGCAGGACAGGGCCTCCTTGTCAGAGCCATGTGGCTGGCCCAGAAAGGGAACACAGGATCTAAGACCCGTCACGATCAGCTCCCAGGCTCCCCTCTACTCAGGTTTCTCTCCAAATTCAAATGACATCTGGGCCATCTCTGAAGTACTAGAAAAGAAAGAAATAGAAAAGCCCAGTGATGGCACAAGGGGCAGCCCTAGCTACCAGCATTATTACTGGGGCTGGCGAGGAGCGAGGTGAGAGCATAGGACCCGGGGTTCTTTCTCTTGAGCACTGTTTTATCTGTTTCGCCCAGAAACCTGGATTCCAGGGGTCTGAGGCCATTATCTGGTTGGTATAGGGCACATCTACTCAGCTATGGAATGTCACCTTAGTGGGACAGGGCTGAGGTCTGCACAGGTCTCCCTCCATGGATGCCTGGAAACTGCAGGCTTGGCCTCATAGCTGATTAGCTCCCTCTTTGCTGGGGCGAATGGGACCAGACAAGGAGGCCAGCTGGAGGAGAGTTCTGTAACCCAATTTGCTGTGTAGAGAAGCCAGTCTGTCTGGCAAGAACTAATTGGAAAGCTGCTTCCTCTAAGCCTGGACCCAGGAGGGCACTAGGCCTGGCTGGGCGGGGGGGCCCCTCAGCTAGGCCCACATCACTTAGTGCTTTGTGGGAGCCACTCCCAGCAGGAGAGCACTTAGCCCTGGTAATTGGCCAGGCAAGCTCATTATTAATTCATGCTAAATTGTATTTCTTCTTTTGAGGGAGAGAGAGAGAAGAGTGGGGGTAGATGGGAATAAATGAGTTTCTGAAGGGAGGAGTTTGTTTTAGGCCTGGGTTAAAGCAGCTTTGATTTGGGATGAAGGAGGTTGGTGATTCATTTGCTAACTTGCTGTTGACCTGAGCAAGTTATTTTCTCAGAGGAGGTCTCAGTTTCCTAATCTGTGGTAGGAGATAATAACTGTGTTCTATCTACTTCAGAAATGGCTTTGAAGATTGAATCCAGATATGAGAGATAGTGCTTTTCAAATGGTCATTTCAGCAGACCCAGGGAGGCAGGGAGCCATTTACATTTCATGTAATTATTGATGTGGATGCTTTACATCTATCATCTTTTGGATGGACAGTATTTTTCCATGACTCCATCTCATCTCTTTTGTTGGCTCATTAACTCTTTGGTATGTTATTTTAGTGGTTGCATTAGGGTTTATAGTATATGTCTTTAGCATTGCATTACCTTCAAGTGAAATGACAGCACTTCAAATAGAGTTTAAGACTCTTAAAATAGTATATACTTCCATTTCTCCTCTCCTGACATTTATGCTAACTTTGCCATACATTTGACCTGTAAATTCCACAATACATTGTTATTATTTTTGTTTAAACAGTGATTTTCAAAAATGTTTTTTATTGTGGTAAAATACATGTAACGTAAAATTAGCCATCCTAACCATTTCCAAGTGTACAGTTCAGTGATATTAAACACGTTCATAACACCGTACAACCATCCCCATCTTTCTCCATAACTCATTTTATCTTATAAAACTGAAACTCTGTACCCACTAAAGTCAATTACTTTTTAAAGAGATTTAAACAATAATTTAAAAATCTTTGTACATTTATCCTGTAGTTGCCATTTCTGGTATTTTTTATTCCATTGTGAGGATTTCTATTGCTATCTGGTTTCATTTTCCTTCTGACTAACGTCCTTCCTGTAAAATTTCTTATAGGGCTGTTTTGCTGGTGATTAATTCTTTCAGCTTCTGTGTGTCTGAAAAAAATTTCTTTTGCTTTCTCCTTTGAAAGGCGTTTTCACTATGTATAGACTTCTAGGTTGACAGCTTGCTTTCTATACTTTAAAGAGATGCTGTTCTGCTGTCTTCTGGCTTACATTGTTTCTGATGAGAAATCTGTTTTCACTTTATCTTTGTTCTTCTGTATATAATTTTTTTCTATCATTGCTTTTAAGATGTTCTTTTATTACTAGTTTTGAGGAATCTGACTATGATGTGTCTTGGTGTAGTTTTCTTCATTTTTCTTGTGTTTGGGGTTCATTGAGCTTCGTAGATTTGTGAGTTTAGAGTTTTCATTAAATTTGGAAAAAGTTTCAGCCATCATTTCTTTAAATAACTTTTCTGTCTTCCCCTTCTCCTTCAGGGACTCTAATAGTTATTAATTATTCCATATAGTAGGTTGAAGGAAGTTGTCTCACAGGTCACTGATGCTCTTCTCACTTTAAAATTCCTTTTTGTTTCCTGTGTTCCATTTTAAATAGTTTCTATTTTGAGTTCTTCAGATTCACTAGTGTATTTTTCTACAAGGTCTAATCTGCCTTTAATCCAATCCAATGTGTTTTCATCTCAAACGTTACAGTTTTTGCCTCTAGAAGTTTAAAATTTGAGCCTTTATAAAAAATCTTCCATGACTTTATTTAAACTTTTTGAACATAAGGAATATAATCATAGTATCTATTTAATGTCTTTGTTCCTTAATTCTAATATCTGTGTCAGTTCTGATTGATTGTTCTCAGTGTGGGCCATATTCTCTTGCCTCTGCATGCCTGGTAATCTTTGATTGGATTCTAGGCACTGAATTTTACCTTGTTGGGGGCTGGATTTTTTTTTTTATTTATAAAATATTTTTGAGCTTTACTTTTGTAGCAACATGGACTGGACTGGAAGAGATTATGCTGAGTGAAATAAGCCAAGAAGAGAAAGTCAAGTATCGTATGGTTTCACTTACTTGCGGTGCATGAGGGGTAAACTGGAAGACAGTGGGAGAAGGAAAGTAAATGGGAACTAGGGTAATCCAAGGAGAGAAACGAAACAACAGAGACTTTGGACACAGAAACAAACTGAGGGACTTGGAGGGAGGGGGGTGGAGGGATGGGAGAGCCTGGTGGTGGGTACTGGGGACACCTAAAGCGTGGAGCACTGGGTGTAGGGAATGGGGAATGAATCTTGGAACACTGGGGAAAAAATTTTAGTAACAATAAAAAAATATTTTTGAGCTTTGTTCTGGGATGCAGTCAAGTTACTTGGGAACAGATGATCCTTTGGGGTTTTGATCTGAAGACCTTAAAGGCAGGACTAGAGAACTAATTAATCTTCATTATTGAGGTAAGACCATTCTGAATGTTCTACCCATGCCCCATGAATTATATGTTGTTGTTGTTGTTGTTTTTTCCTTCAAATTGCCTGGGATAAACAGGTACTATTTATGATGCTGTGTGAATGCTGGACACTGATGGATCTTTCCTGGGCCTTGTGTAGGTTTCATCACACATATGCATTCAGTACTTGAGGGGAAACCTCTACAGATCTCTGGATTTCTCACTGTTCAGTGTTCTTTCTCTCCAACACTCTGTCTTGTGAACTCTCACTATCTTGCTCTCCTTGGACTGTCAGCTCTGACTCTTCAACTCAGGGAATCTATCAGATTCTCCTTGGGTTCTCCCTGTTCTGAAGCCTAGAATCTCTCTCAATGCAGCAAGCTGGGAAAATTATCAGTTCCACCTTGCCTGTGTCTTGTTCTCAGGGGTCTTTGTCTTTTGTTGCCTGACATAAACTGTCTTGAAAACCATTATTTCATATCTTTTGTCTGCGGTTTTTTTTTTGTTTTGTTTCAGACAACAAGGTAAGCCCTATCTCTACTACTCCATCTTGCTTAGAAGTGGAAGTTCGCAGGGAGGCAGGAAATGGGGCCTTTTAAAGATGAGGTGGGTCTAGCTTTGGGTCTTGGTAGTATGGGATTTGTAGGGCAGGCTACAGCAGGGTTGGTAGACAGAGTGGAAGACAGTAATGAAGAGGCCAAGATTCTTGGAATCTGTCCCTCACTCTTTTACTCCTCATAATCTTTAAAACAAAATCCAAAATTCGTGTCATGTTGTTCTAGATCCTTCCTAATGCAGGCATCTTCATAAGGGCTTTTATTTTTTCTTAAAGATTTTATTTATTTATTTGACAGAGAGAAACACAGCTAGAGCACAAGCAGGGAGAGTGAGAGAGGGAGAAGCAGGCTTCCTGCCAAGGAGGGAGCCTGATGTGGGGCTCGATCCCAGGACTCTGGGATCATGACCTGAGCCAAAGGCAGACACTTAATGACTGAGCCACCCAGGTGCCCCACCCAGAAGGAAGGGCTTCTTAAAGAAGAGAAAGGAGCCCAGGGAAAGAGAGTGCTACCAAACGAAAATTTAAAATTGTAGAATTCCATTTAATCTGAGGGAACAGGGACTGATTTATTAAGGATCTCACCAAATGAGATTGAGTATTGTTACAAGTATTTTGTGTATATCATTTAGTTTAGTGGTTTAATTGATTTGGAGCCACTTACTGAACTCTGATCCCAGACACAAACTTGAACCCTCTTATCAGATTGAGATGTCTCTGTGCAGACACTGAACCCTAAGTGTGATTTCAGATTGAGCTTTCATGCCAGGATGCATTGAGTTACATAAATGGGAATAGAACTCACTCAATACTCCTATTCCTACCATAGTAAACTGTTTAAAAGATTTTGTGACTAATGAGCTGGGGTACCTTCACTTCTCTTAGTTTCAGTTCTCCTTTTCCTTTTTAAAAGTGGAGAGCTCAATGGTCTCAATACTAAAGGATGTATATTCTTTTTGAGATTTACTTGTGAGGTGAACAATGGCCCACCATTCTCCCAAACCCTTGTAAACAGCTCTGATCTCTATCCAGGTTGACTCTGACATTTCAGTTCTCTCAGTGCCCACAGTGAGTTTGGACCTAGAGGGGACAAGAAACACACAGGAGAAGTCATTCTGCCCAAGTCCTTATATATGAAATTCAATCACAATACTCTCCTAATGTTGTATTGTTGTTTGTCTATAACTTAGTAATTCATTTAATCATTCAACAATTATTTATTGCCCACTTACTATGTGCCAGGCACTTTTCTGGTTGCTAGGAATAAATCAGTGGACAGACAATAATCCTTGCCCTTGTGGCCTTGTGGTGGAAGACAGAAAATAAACAATAAATACAATATGTAAGTAAGCCACATAGAATGTTAGTATGTAATAAGAGATATTGCCTTTGAAAGTCAGCACCACTGTGTCTGATACATAATAGATATCCAAGAACCCTTTCTGAAAAGCTGATGTGCTTTCTTCACATTGGGAAGCCAATGGAAGCCAAGTATTGAAGTGATGACAAATTCACCAGATATGTGAGAGGGGAGTATCTGGCTTAGGGAAAAACAAAGTTAGAAGTTGGAGATGGGGGATACACTTGGGAAATACCTGACTACCATCCTTAACAAACCTATATAGTGTCTATGGGGAGAATGTGTCAGGCTTTTAGGGCTGGCAGAAGTTAAGTCATGTCAGTACCATGGAGAGCTCCAAGGAAGCTTTATCCTTGGAGACCTCCTGAAGGAAAGGAGAGCCCTGGCCGGTGATCAGCTGATTTGTCTGGGAAATTCAACCCCGAGACAGAATAACTCTGTTCTAAATTCACACCAGACTGCTATCTGGGTCTAAGTCTCAGAATTGAAAGTTAACGTACCCCTGCCTTACATTTTCTGCTATTGTAGTAGTTGGCAGAATCTTGTAGCAAAATCATCTCTGGAAATTTTATCCAAAGACCTGAGTTTGAATCATGGTTATACCATGAGCCATCTGCATGTATTTAGACAGTTTAGTTGGTTTTTCATATGTAAAGTGAAGATAATGATACTTACAGTGGTGTTGTGAGAACTAAGTAGGATGAAGTTAGCAAAGCATCTTGTGCAGTGCCTGAAACATAAAAGCTACCTTACTTTCCAACACTTTGTTGAAGGGTGAGTGAAGTCTCCGACAATGTTAGGAGGTGAAGCATAAGATCTCACTGGCAGATAAAGCGAAGAAGACATTTTAGGCAGAGAAAACAGCAGGAACAAATGTGGAGAGGCATGAGAGTGGATGGCTTGGCCAGGAAATGGAGAGTAGTTTAATAAGATTGAAGCTATTCAGCTGCCACTTTTATTCTGAGGTCTCCTAAACCACTATTTTCAGCACAGAGCACTCTGTTGTACCTCCAGACTTTATTTCCAGCTAGTCTATTGTGCATCTCAGTTGAAAGATCTACATACAGCTCTGACCCACCTTTCCAAAACAGAATTTACCACTTTCCCCCAATATGCTGTCTTCAGATGACATATTAGATGGAAGACAAGTGTCTTATGAATGGTGTTAAACTGGGTGAAAGTTTTGGAAAGGATATGGTGACCTTATTCTCCTTTCTAAGTGAGAGCAGAAAATGTGAATGGTTTAACCTAAAACATGAGAAAATTGGGTTAGAGAAGGAAGAACTTCTACTATCATAGATTGTAAGAAACTCAGGAGAGGTGATCAAGAAAAGCCATGCAATTCTCTTTCCTGAAAGAGACATTATCATCTAGCTGGAATATTCTCCTTCTTCATCACTATTTAGTCACTATTATAATAATTGAATTATTAATATCCTTTTAACAGCAGTTTACATTTGTATAGAGCTTTACAGCTTGTAAAAGGTCTAATTTGATCTTAATCGCCACCCTGTGAGGTTATCAAGACAAGGATTATTAACTCATTCCCCCTCTGCCCTCATTTTATACATGGAGAAACTGAAACTGCAAACCACAAAAGTGATGCAATTGGCAAGAAATCAAGTAGTGCAGTCAGGAGCAAAGCTATGTCTCCCAGCTCCCACTGAGACCCCCCCCTCCTTTTCCCCAACATAGCAGTCTGGATGTCAACTGAAAACAGCAAGAACAACAGTTGAGTATATGATTAAAGATCCATAGAGTTCCTCTTCCTGATGCTGATTGAAAGGAGAGGGAGAATGGAGACTTTTCCTCAAGGAATTCAGGAGCTTTGATTCAAAGTCCTAAAGCTAGGTTATTAGGAGGGAGGGGGGCTGATGCACTATTGGCTTTAACCAAGAGAATTGGAGGTAATCTATTTCTCAGATGGCCTAAGACTTGACCATTTACAAAGCATTTTTACACCCTATCTCATCTGCCATGCTGCCCCTACCCTGTGAGAGATAAGGGGTGTGTCATTGTTATCCCCCACTTTCCAGATGCAAATGAGGAGCCTCAGAGAGGTGAATAGATGAGCCTGAGGTCCCTGGTCAGTGACTGAACTGGACTCTGAATCGCCTTCTCTAACCTCTTGGTTCAAACTCGTTCTCTGCCTCTTTCTGCCGCATCCCAGCTGCCTCTGGCCAGACCTGAAAAACAAATCCTGTAATTGAGTTGGAATGTGGGTGCTGGGGCTTGGGAGACAATGTTTCCTGCTTTTCAATCTGTTCTTAATTTATTAGAGTGATGAAATAAGGAAGAGGCCCAGAAGGGGTGGATGTCTTCCATCAGTGAGTCACAGGAACCTGCAGAGGCAGAAGGTCAAGAGGAAGGCGTTGCTGCTCTGGCAGCCCCCCTCCTGGCAAAGCCCACACAGTGCTGGAGTGGGGGTCTTCTCAGAGCCGTCCCTAGGAGTAAGATAACCTGAAAAAGAGCAGACTTCACAGAGAACTCTCTTCCTCCCCATAGTGTTATCTCTGACCACCGGGGTAACCTTCTCTTTCAACTGACAACCACCTAGGTTCCTAGAAGAGACATCTAGGGAAAACAGGAGGAGGTCAGACCCAGCCCCCTGGCCCCTGAGCGGTATCAGGAAAGGCTTCCTGAGGAGGTGACATGGAAGCTGAGACTTGACAGGTGAAGAGATGTTATCTAGGAAAAGGGGACGTAAGGAGGAAAAGGCACCAGAAGGAGGTTGGCCATCAGGGGAGGCTTCCTGGAAATAGTGAGTGCAGAACCAGTTCTTTAATGACTGGGTAGGAGTTTGCTGACTGAATTGAAGAACAGATTACGATGAGGATGGAAAGGAGGTTATGAGAGAGCATGATGTGTGTAGGGATGTCTGTGTTTAAAACTAGGTGTGGGTATGGGCGCCTGGGTGGCTCAGTGGGTTAAAGCCTCTGCCTTCGGCTCAGGTCATGATCTCAGGGTGCTGGGATTGAGGCCCACATAGGGCTCTCTGCTCAGCAGGGAGCCTGTTTCCTTATCTCTCTCTGCCTGCCTCTCTGCCTACTTGTGATCTCTCTCTGTCAAATAAATAAAATCTTTAAGAAAACCAAAAACACTAGGTGTGGGTAGATAGAGACAGGCAGGGCTGGGCTTTTGTAGCCTGGCTATCTGTGCACTCTGTCCTTTCAAATGAAGACACTTTTTTGGGGCCCAGTTCATACCACATTTCAAGATCCATTTTAAATTCAAACTCTTGAAGTCTTCCTTGATCCCCTCCTTGGTCTAAGGTAATTTATTGAGCATGACTGATCTCTCTATATACTTTATTTCATTTATTCATTATGACATCCCTATGAACTTAACACTTCAGTTCAACATCTATCTAGTCCCTATTATGTGCCACTCTCTAAAAATACAGAGGTAAGTCAGACATTGATCCTGCCCTCAGATAGTTCACATTTTAGTGAGAAGACACACCTATTAACAGATACTTTCAATAAAAATGGTATTGGGAACTACTATCTCTGTTTTGCAGATGAGGAACTAGACTCATATTTATTTATTGACTGATGTTTCCCAGGGTCCTAAGGATAGTAAAAGGAACTCTTTCTGGGTGGCATTGAAGACAGTGTTTTGTCTCCTGCTCAGTTAGCTCCCATGATACTTATCATGGTCTTTCTGTTTTGAGGATATATAAAAAGAAAAATGCTGGTAGATTTGACTTACCCCATACTTTCTTTTTACTTCATTGAAATCAGGATCCAGTGTTGTGAAGTGGTCTTATAGAGAGAGAGATCTTGTACAGGGATGGGAGCCTACTAAGTGTCAGCCTAGTGTTCTGGTGCCAGACTCGTTTTTTACCCATGTGTCCCTTTCTCTGTGCTTCCAGCACCCTCTCAACCTCATGTACCCTGGTTCTTCTTATCATGGTAACTGCCCATTCATTTGTCTATCTATGTCTTCCGTACTTGATCAGTTCAGAAATTTCAGAGCCCGCATAACATGTGGGTTATTGTCAGAGTTTGGTAATCCTCAATTGGACTGACTTGAATTTTCCTCGTTGAGTTTCACATGCTTTCATAGACTTTGCATATGTCTCTCTGTATTTGTGCATGTTGAGTCTGGGTTTCTATATGCACCAACTCATAGCTTGTGTTGTGTGTGTGCAGCTCCTGAATGCAGCCTTACATTGACTCCGTGTTTCTTATAAGGGCATACACAGTCCCTTTTAAACCCTATGTATACTTCTTCACCTCATCAGCATCTTAGCCTGACCCAAATGTCCCTCTCTTCTAGAAATGCATTTCAGGGTGGGCACCTGGGTGGCTCAGTGGGTTAAAGCCTCTGCCTTCAGCTCAGGTCATGATCTCAGGGTCCTGGGATTGAGGCCCAAATCGGGCTCTCTGCTCAGCAGGGAGTCTCCTTCCTCCCCTCTCTCTGCCTGCCTCTCTACCTACTTGTGATCTCTCTCTCTGTCAAATAAATAAATAAAATCTTTTTTTTTTTTTTAAAGAAATACATTTCAGGGTAACTCATGTCTCCTAGCCTTGATTGAAATACATCAACACTCTGGGGTTTGGAGCCTGGTCTTTTGGCATGTATCAAGAACTTGCATTTGCCAGCTGAGTTCCCCAGCTGTGTGACTGCTGAAAATGTGAGAGGACTTCTTGGCTCTGAGGGAAGATGGGCAGTGAGTCATAAACTACACTTAGCCACCCTCCCCACCACCCCGTTACTGTCTACAGTTCTCAAAACTTCCCAACTGGTTTGTAGCTTTTCTAAGAGGCTGAGCCTCTGGGAGGAGGGGTAAAAAGGTAGAAACTTGGAATTTGTTGTCTTCAGACAGTTTATGTTTCTGGATATTTGAGAGAAACAGCCCCCTCCCCAGCTGATCATGGTATTTTAATGACTCAAAATCATGAATATTAAACCAAGGGAAAGTTGACAGTATTTAAATGAGCATCATTAAGAGACACATAAATTAACAGGGTTTTTAGTTCTTGTGGAACTGCCGTTTCAATGTTAATTAAACAACCAGAGTGCTCGGGCGCTTTTGCAGCAAACTGTCCCCAAAGTGTGCTGCAGAATATCATTATGGGTGGCTGCCTCACTGTTTAATTATTTCCAAGTTGATTTTTTTTGTTGTTGTTTATTGCTGCAGTAGTTTTATGCTTGTCTTGCATTTGGAAAAGGTGGTGGGGCTCAACCTCCAAGGAAGCTGTGAGGTGATCAGTAGGCCCATGGGGAAGATCTGAGCTGAGGAATGCTTGTCCCTTCATACTGGTCTCTGTGAGGGAAGCCCCAGCTGACCCTTTGGGCTTCCTAATGTACTGGTCCATGGCTGAGTCTAGGAGGCACCTGGATCCTTAGGTGCAGACAATTTGACTCTTAGAAAGTTGCCTGAGTTGGAATGGAGCCCTGAGTTGAAATGGAGCCCTGAGTTGAGGCCTGAGTTGGAATGGAGCCCTGAGTTGAGGAAGCAAAGACAGGGGTGATGGTGAGGGAGAGGGTAACAGTGGCTTCCACAGGTATATTTGAGTCAGTGTGGAGTGGAAAACCAGGGGCCCTGGGATGTGCATTGGAATCCATGGGTCTAAACTAAGTGATTTGAGGCAATCTCTTCCCCTGACTGGCACTACTTTCTTCAAACATGAAATGAAAAGGTTTCTCAAAGAGAGTGATATTGCCACAAGAGGGTGGAAAGTAGTTCTTTGGGGTTAAAAAAAAAAGCTTACTCTTTTTTTTAGTGTATAAAATACAGAAATACATAATATAAAAGCATATACATAGTATACTTGGTATGAGAATTTATGGGGGTGGTGATAAAGGAAAAATGTTTAGAAAGATTTTATAGGTAGGCAATAATGGAAAAAGATTGACAAACAGAAGACTGGATGAAACTTAGGAGCTTCATCTTTAAAGAAAAGAAAGTCCAGTGTGAGGTAGCCAGATGGCCACATATCCTTGGATATAGAAATGGTCATTTAGAAGAGAGCCTGGCCCACCGGAGACAACATTTATCGAACAGATAGATGAATGAAGAGGACCTCCTTATATCATTCCATGAAATGCTATGAAATTCCATGAAAATATTTATTTATTCATTCTATATCCCTCAGCATAGAGTTATTAAACAGCATAAGATAATTTTCTTGAAACACTGTTAAATGGAAAAACAACTATATGGTCAACTAATCTTTGAAAAAGGAGGAAATACTATCCAATGGAAAAAAGGCAGTCTCTTCAACAAATGGTGTTGGGAAAACAGGATAGCAACATGAAGAGGAATGAAACTGGACCACTTTCTTACACCACACACAAAAATAAGTTCAAAATGTATGAAATACCTATATGTGATACCAGAAGCCATCAAAGTCTTAGAAGAGAACACGGTCAACAACCTCTTTGACATTAGCTAGCAACTTCTTACTAGACATGTCTCTAGAGGCAAGGGAAACAAACAAAAAATGAACTATTGGGGCTTCATCAAGATAAAAACCTTCTGCACAATGAAGGAAGCAAACAACAACACTAAAAGGCAGCCTACAGAATGGGAAAAGATATTTGCAAATGACATATCTGATAAAAGCTAAGTATACAATATCTATAAAGAACTTAATCAAACTCAACACCCCAAAAAACAAATAATCCAGCTAAAAAATGGCAGAAGACATAAATAGACATTTTTTCTGAAGAAGACATACAAATGTCTAACAGGCACATGAAAAGATGCTTAGCATCACTCATAATCAGGGAAATACAAATCAAAACATGGTGACATACCACCCCACACCTATCAGAATGGCTAAAATTAACAACACAGGAAACAACAGATGTTGGTGAGGTTGTAGAGAAAGGGGAACCCTCTTATAGTGTTGGTGGGAATACAAACTGGTACAGCCACTCTGTAAAACAGTAAGGAGATTCCTCAAAAATTTAAAAATAGAACTACCCTATGACCCAGCAATTGCACTACAAGGTATTTACCCAAACGACGTGAAAATACTGATTCAAAGGGGCATATGCATCCTGATGTTTATAGTAGCATTATCAACAAAAGCCAAATAAAGGAAAGAGCCCAACTTCCATCAACTGATGAATGAATAAAAAAGATGTGAGATATATATATATATATATATATATATATATATATATATATAGTAGAATATTACTCTTCCATCAAAAAGAATGAAATCTTGTTATTTGCAATGATGTCAATAGAGCTTAAGTGTATTATGATAAGCAAAATAAGTTGGTCAGAGAAAGACAAATGTGGATTTTAAGAAACAAAACAGATGAACATAGAAGGGGAAAAAAGAAGAGGGGGAAGCAAATCATGAGAGACTCTTAACTTTAGAGAACAAACTGAGGGTTGATAGAGGGAGGTGGGTGGGGGATGGGCTAAATGGGTGATAGGTATTAAGGAGGGCACTTGTGATGAGCACTGGGTGTTATATGCAACTGATGAATCACTAAATTCTACTCCTGAAATGAATATTACACCATATGTTACTTAGAATTTAAATAAAAACTTAAAACATTGTTAAATAGAAAAAAAATAAGCAAAACTGTCATCTATAGTTATTGTGGGTATGTAAGTATGTATGTATACATTTGAATGAAATCTAGTAAAATGCTTCTGAGGGGTCCAGTTTTCAATCAAGTTGTGAATTAAAACACCTGTGAGAGGGGCCAAACATGCCATCTGGTAACAGAAAACAGCCTGGAGCTGGGTTGGCACCATGTCTAGGCTGATGGAAGTAGAGCATCTATTCTCCCTCTAATGGTGTCCTCCTAGGGAGGCAGTACAATGTGAAGGGAGCATAGCACCAGTCTCTTTCAGGAGGGGCCAAGACCTTGGTCTGGAGGTGAGCTAGGGGTTCCCCTCTTTTGGTCTTAGCTTTCTGGCTGGGCTCAGGTTTGCTCACTGGGGACCCAAGTTAAGAGGACTTCCAGGCAGAGGTGCAACTTCCTTCTTTCAAAAACCCATTTGGACAGGTAAATATTTATTAATTTGAGTGTTGTGGAAGGCTTTAAAAGTCAAGACTCCAACAAGAATCATAAAGGAAAAGATTAATAAAGTTATAAAACTTTTAGACATAATACTTATCAAACTATTATCATTACTTGTTTAAGATGTTTTCTATTATGGGCTGTGAACGCCATAGGAGCAGGTGCTGTGCATATATTTTCTACTGTGTTTTGAGTGGTCCTGCCACATAGGAGGTGCTCAGATAATACAGACATCCTCTAACTTTTCCAAAAGTTTGCATTAGGCCACTTTGCTTTTAGGAAAGACCTACATTAGTGCCTGCTTTTGGTAACAACAACAAAAAAAATCCAAAGATGATTTTTGCTTTCATGAATAAAGGCAAAAAATGAAAATAGTTTTCAACATTTGCTTTGTAGCAAGCCATTATACAGGAAGCATGCATCAAGCAGTTGGAGTGGCAACACCAAGCTCCTTCCTGGGAGCTACATTCAGCATCTTGTTGCCATACTTTGAATTGTGTGAGCATCTGTTCTTTACCTCAATTTATTTTCCTCATCCTTTATCAAGATGTGTTAAGGTATCAGAAAAGCCCAAGAGAGGTTATTTTTTGGGTCTGGGAATGCTAAGAATTTTTTCCATATAAATTAATGGTAATTGTTCCTTTGCTTTATGCCATTTTGGCTTAGAAAAGTTTTCATAAGGACAAGACCTGTCCTACTTTTGGATCATGGGGGAGACCTGTAATAATAATACATAGTAATAAATAACAGGGAATTCACCATGCTTTCAGTATGCTATGGTTATAGGGAATAATTTAATAAATAACAAGAACAAACACTTTCTTTGGAATATTTGTTCTTTCTTCCTTGCACATGCCAGGATTACAGGAAAAAAGTTCATAAACCATAGGGGAGATTGCAAAAACGGCCATAACACCTTGTAAATTCTCCCATTGAGACAGGGAGTGCATTCCAGGCTGGCTTGTGTCTTGCTCTGGTCAGCAGAATAAATAATGTTGGGTGAGTTCTAAGTCTAGGCTTCAGGAGGCCTTGTAGCTTCCTCTCTTGCTATTCTTAAAACACTGAGACTACCACCACTGTGACCAAACCCAGGCTAGCCTGTTAGATGATGAAAAACGTGTGGCTCAGTTGACCCCATTACCTTAGCTGACAGACAACTAACCCCCAGAAACAGAGCTTCCTAGATGACCTGTAGTTGTACACAGACAAATGAATGAGCCCGGTCAAGACAGCAGGAGAGTTGCCCACCTGAGGATAGCCTAAATTGCCAACCAACAGGATCATGAACTAAATAAATGGTTGTGTTAAGACACTAAGTTTTGGATGGTTTGTTACAGAGCAATAGGTAACTGGTAAAGACTTCTTCAGGGGGATATTTAGGACTAATTAGAAGGTGTTTCATCTTATACCCTGTCAATAGAAACATAACTGAAATAACCAAAGCTCATCGAGAGATGGTGAGTAATGACTCTCATGATGTAGGAGCAACACTTTCAAGAAGAACCAATACTGAGCAGGTATTTCCATGATGGATAGCTGTCTAAAGGAGAGATTGCTGGAGCGTGGTGGTGGTGGTGGAGTGATTGTGTGTTGGTGGTAATGATTGTGAAGGTCCAGAAATTTCTCCATTTCTTAAGGGATCGGTTATCACAGTTATTCTTCCTGGGACCCACAGGCTTTGCTCACCTATTCCTCTCAGCTTAATGTCACTGCAGCTCTCATCCCAGACAAGTATTCAAATGCCCCCATATACTTAACCTCTAAGGACTTACCTCTTCCCTCTTACGTCTCAACACCATCCTGTATACGCTATGACATCGAGACCAGTCCTGATGGCCTAAACACAGTTCTCCTTCATGCCTATGTTTTCCTATATTTTCTCCCTACCCTGATCTCGTCTTCATTTGGCAAAACCCCACTTAACCTTCAGAGCACAATTATACAAATTCACCTTTTTTTTGGGAACACTTCCTCAGACAAGCTATCTCTCAGAACTTGATTGCAGCACATTGACTCATTAAGAGCTAAACTTGTCTTCTCTCTTTGTTTCCTTGTTTCCTCCCCTCAACTGTCTCCTCACCTGCAAGTAGAGTCCCCATCTAATTCCCATTTATGTAGGAAGATTGTTAGCACACAGTCTGGCATAGTGTAGGAATGCAAAATATTCTTTGAATGAAAGACTAAATGAATATTAATTTTTGAGCAGGGTTTTCCAGCAGGCAAAGTATTTTTTACATCCATTGTCCTGGATATTCTCATTAGCACCATTTTCTAAATGAAAAAATCTGAGGCTCAGCATGGTTAAATGACTTGTTGGAGATTTCTCAATGAATAAACAGAGGAGATAGGAATCAAGGCTTTTGAACTCTAAAGCTCAGGCTGTGTAATGCCTGTATTATCATTCATTCATTTATTCATGCCACAAATGTTTAATTTGTGACCACTCTCTGCCAGATCTCTTGCACATCTTTTTACCTTTACCCTTGCTGCGAATCCTATCAGGATCACTTTTCTCCATTCCGCATCTATATCCTTCATATTTATCTCCCTGGGAAGTCCTCATTGAACTCAGGCTGAGTTATGTATTTATCTACATTCCCACAAACTCCTTAATTTCCTTTATGTCTGTCTTTTCCCCTGTTGGGCTACAAGGAGTGTAAAGTCTCCCCAGGAACCTTTATGATCACCATACCCAGAAAGTTCTTGGCTAGGGCAGAGTAAGGAGGTCATAATAATGATGAGGCTTGGGGGTGGTTGCTAAGGACAGATCATGAAGGAGTTTCTTAGTCATTTGGAGACTTGGAGTTCATCCTGCAAGCAGTCAGGAGCTAAGGATGGGTTAAGCAGGTGGAATGTTATCATGTAAGGAATAGAAAAAGTGGAGCTCTTACAGGAAAATGAGAAGGGATGGCTAGAGAGGCTGGGAAACCAATACATAGGCCTGGGGAAACCAACACAAATGGAAACCTAGCCGATATATTGGTATTCTACTCTGGGTTTCCTTGGGTCCCCACCCCTCACTTCAGGTGCATTCAATAGCACTTGTGGTTTTTTTTCAGTGGACTGCCCTCAGGCTATTGGACTAGCACTAGTCCACTATTACAGACACCTAAATGTATCTGGCCAATGGCTGTTATCTTATTGCATGGGAGAGAATGAAAGCCCAGTCCCACTCTCTAGTTGGGAAGACTTGCACTCCAGAATTCCCCTGCAGGATCAGGCTAAAATCTACTCTCTACAATAGTTTTACCTATTATCACACCTTTATTTATCTCATTTCTTTGCCATCCTGCTTTTCCTATTCCCTTACTGGTTTTTTCAGGAAGCATTTCCTTAATCACTTATATGTAAATCCCCATTGCAGAGTCTGCTTTGAAGAAGCATAGTAGGGGCACCTGGGTGGCTCAGTTGGTTAAGCGGCTGCTTTCGGCTCAGGTCATGATCCTGGAGACCCGGGATCAAGTCCCACATTGGGATTCCTGCTCGGCAGGAAGCCTGCTTCTCCCTCTCTCAGTCCCTCTGCTTGTGTTCCCTCTCTAGCTGTGTTTCTCTCTGTCAAATAAATAAATAAAATCTTAAAAAAAAAAAAAAAAAAAAAAAAAGAAGCATAGCGGTCCTGGCCAGAGACTAGCCCTGGAACTCACATCTCATTTGAGCCCTAATCTTGGTCACAGACTGAAACCTAATCCTGGTCATAGCCTGAGCCGTGATCTTGGTCACAGCTTGAGCCCTGACCTTGACCCCAGCTTGAGGTCTGATCTTGGTCATATAGTGAACTGTAAACTTCGCTCTAGACTGGGTCCTGATCTTGGTCATAGACTAGACCCTGGATCCAACTAATATGTCTGTTATTTCACAAGGGCTTCAGCCTTTGTAAACATGTTTGTCCCTTCTGTTTCACCTATTCCAGCCTCATGCCTCTATGAGATCTTGAGCACTCCTAGGGCACAGTTGTCTCACAAGCTGGCTCAGGGTGGAGCTGCCAGGGACTGCTAACTAGAGTGATGAAGATGTGTTCACCATTGCTGCACTGTGGGAGGAACAAGAACTAATATGGTCAGATCATAAAGGAACTTGACTTCTTCTACCCTGGCCATCTCTGTGATCAAACAACATTTGAGAAAAGATTTATCTTTTTACATGCAGCAGAGAGTTCCAGGTAACAGAATCTGCTTTTCCTTAATCAAGAGTCTGTCAGAAGTGGGAGAACAGTCAGGAACTTGAGGGCAAAGACAGTGAGAAGCAGAAATTTTGCCTTCCCAGGCAGAAAATTAATTATAAAATCAGATCGTGTTACCAGAATTGTTTATATCTGTGTTTTAAGAAATTTGCCATCTTCTGAATCTAATAGATGAAGCAGTCAGAGCTTGACTGCTACAACAGTTTTTAATTTGTTTGGAAATTAGTCCAAATGATGAAGAAATGCTTTTCAATACAACACAAAGACAACATAATTGACATGTCTCCTTTTAAACAACAATGACAACACAGTTCTCAACATTGAATAATTAAAGAAATGCATATGCCAGATACAAGCTGTATATCCTTGGTTCCGAGAAATGTCACTTCTAAGGGGATACTAACACTTAGCAAGACCTCATAGTTTAGCACTTTGGGGTCTTATAATTTTACCCCTTGGAATAGAACTGGGAGAAGGGTAGGTAACGTTCTATTTCAGAGAGAGGAAATTTGGTCTCAAAGGAATGGCATAATCTTTCCAGGAGCACACAGCTGGGCTAGTGCTCTCTGCGTTTTCCATGCTGCCTCTTTCTGGGTGCACTAAAGGCTCTGTCCTTATAAAAAGTAGATAAATGGCTTTCCCCAGTAACTTATGAGTTTTTAAAATGGGCAAACTCTGAAATTTTAACTAGATTGATGATATAGACAAAGTCCACACATTACAGCCTCGCAGCCCGTTTTCATGTTGAACTGCGTAGTTCCTGCCCCGGTTTTGTCATCATCAACCCACTGTGTAAGCTTGTGCATGTCGCTTCTCCTTTCTGAGACTCAGTTTCCTCCTCAGCAAGTGGGGGTAATATCTACATTACTGATTTGTATGAAAATGAACGCTATTGTTAGTATGTTAGCAAGTTGTTGTGAATTAGTTCATCAATGGCTATGAAGTGTTAAACGCTGGTCAAGATGAGATGTTGTTATGATACTTAGAACCATGCTTGTCATTCAGTAAATCACCAAGCTACACCTTCTGAGGTGTCCCGAGTGCCCATCCTCAGGGTGAGATGGAGCCCTGAGATTTCAGGAGCCACAGAACAGCATTCCTCAAAAGATGAGTGAGCTTTGAGACATCTCATCATAAAGTTTAAGAAAGCTTCTCAGTCTCATCACTGAAGAAGGGAGGGTCACTTCTTAGTTTCCTGCTCCTTCTTCTACTAGAAATGTCAATAGATTAGGGAATGGACTGATGGAACAGGTTTGCCTACTGAAACTTTTAAAGTTGGAATTTTCTCTTCTTTTTTTTCTAGTTTCTATGAGGTAGACAAGATTCCAAAAAACAAACAACTAAAGGAAGAGTTTGCTGGAAAGAATCAGCATTCCAAGCAAATGCACAGAGTTGCAGGTAAGTGATGCTGGGGAGGTGGGTGGGGGCCAGATTGTCCTAAGGACGCAGTCTTCTCTGATGATTCAGAGCCACTGAAGAGTTTGGGGGAGAAGAGTGGTGTTTACTGATTTTCTGTTGGGAGCTTTACATACGTCAACCATTTAGCCATGTGAGGTGGGTGTCATCATGCCCACTTTACAGATTGAAAAATAGAAATTCAAAAGACAGGAGTAACTTGCTTCAGTCACTTGGTTTGGAAGGTGAGAGTCAGGACTTGAGGATTTGAGCCTTGTCCTAATCGATTCTAACACCCTTACTCTCTCCAGCACAAATTGCGGCATCTCCACTACCATCAGTGCGAAATGATGTATACTCAAGTGGCAAACTGTGACGTCAAGTTCTTGGGGGTGGGAGTCATGAGGGGCTGAGCCAAAAGGGAGACCAGTACATCCAGCTTCTAATTTCCTCTGCTCCCCCCAACAGGAGGCTCAGAGGCCTTCAATGTTAAGTGTTCAAGGCAGACTGCTGCTTTCCTTCCTTTCTCTTATCTTCTCACTCCTGCTGTTCTACTGGCCTTCCCCCTCCAGCCCATTATCTAGCCTTTTATTGCTTTCCAAGATGCCCGAAGACAGCTTCCTTCAGTGACTTGGTCTCAGTCCCAATACATGATTTGCATGTACAACACACAGCTGAGAAATGGTGGAGCTGGGCTGGAATCCAGGAAGTTAGAGTTCTGTGAATTGTACTGTCTTCACTGTGCCTAGTATATAGTAAGTGCTCAGTGAGGAGGAATTCTCTTTTCCCTTCCTGCAGGAGCCAATGTCCATCCCACCAGAGGTTCAGAATTTTAGAGTCTGAAAACACATTGGGCCCTCCTTTCCCTGTGGAGGTAGCTCTTGTCACTGGTCAGGGTTCAAACTTTTCTGGAGGCAAAGAAGCCTCAGTGTCTGCAGCTTAGGCTGTTGAGGCTGTGGTCCAGGGATCTGGGCCTGGGTAGAAAAAGGGTGACTTAGGGAGGCCCTAGCTGCTTTGCATGCAGGATGAGGACTCCTCTGGTCAATTTGCTTTCACTAATGTCAGGCCCCTGCGGCGCCGTTGTTGGTTGCGTAGCAACTGGCCAAGGAGCACAGCAGAGGTGGCCATGCATAAAAGATGACACATGATGGTGGGGCGCGAGGTGACGATTTGCAAATTTAGATACAGTCGCAGCAGGAATAGGAACTGGGCGCTCAACAGGCATTGGGGGTGGGTGGCTCTCTTTGTCTCCTCCCACCTCATTCGAAAAGCCAGGTTCTCACTATATTTACAGAGTTTTGGGGAAAGGGAGTAGAAGGCGGAAAGGGTGGCTTGACCTCAGCCCCCAGAAAGCCAGGGGTTGGGCAGATGAGGGCCAAGAGGGGAAAAGAAAGGAAATAAGGTGGGCAGCTATGCCAGCATGGACAGAGGCTCGGGGTGTCCTGAGTACCCTTCTCAGGCAATCAGGATCCTGGAGACCAACTCTGCTCCAGACCTTCCCCTGCCTAGTGGAAGGATGGTGAAAGCAGCTATCTGGACGCCCCCATCTCCCAGTGAGTCTCCTCTGTGCCACTCCTGGTCACTTGCAGGGAGATGAGGTATGCTGGACTTGGCATCCCCAGATCTGGGTTCCAGTCCTAGCCCTTCCATTTCCTGATACTGGGAACCTCAGCAGGCAACTTTAAATCTCATTCAATTCAATTCATCCAATAACAACTGAGCACCTGCCATGAGCCTCATGCTGACCTAGGGTCTGAATACACAGTATTATAAAATACAGTCCCTGCCCTTGAGAAGCTCTCAGGATGGTGGGAGAACAGATGTTCAAATCAATAAATTATATTCTAGTGCATTGACTGAAAAAATAGGCAGGTTAAGGAGGAGGTGGCTTCTACTCTTTGTTTTAAAGGTAATATAAGGACTGGATAGGAAAGCAAGGAATTGAGGGGAGCTCCCAGCCAAAGGAAGTTGTGGTCTTAGCAGGAGGTGAAGGGAACCTGAAGGTATTTGATGTGGCCAGGGAGTAAAACTTACTGCTTCAGTCTCAATGAAGACATGTCTGGTAAACTCTGAAGGTCCTCTTGGATGTGTGGGTTCATTCTTCCTGCCCACCTTTGGCTTCAGCGTACAAGGGAGAGTTCTACTCAGTGAAGGAGTAACAAATCATATAATCGTTGATGGCCACCTGGAAGGGTTTGGAAATCCACCTGACCCCAGCTCCTTAGTTTAGAAAAGGGGATGGACTGGCAAAAGCCACCCCTTGACCTAGGTGGGGGCAGAGAATAGAGAAGAGAGGACAGCAGTAAGTAGGTGGGTGGGAACCTGTCAGTGAGGATCCTGAGGTCATGACATGACAAGGAATGTGGTCGTTTCATAAATACATACAGACTCCTTCAGGAAGAGTTGGTCTAGGAAATAACTCCAGTGCAAATGTCACCTTCAAATGCAAACTCTGAGATGGCAGGTCCTTTTTTTTGTCCTGTTTGACAGCCGCAGTGCCTGGCACAGGACAGATTCTTGCTGAGCAGTGCAGCTGTTGACTGAGTTACTCTTTGTGTGCCTGGGACTTTGATGCCCACTATCTTATTTGACCCTCTCTAAATCTCTGAGATAGGTATTGTGTCTCTGTTTTTCAGGTGAGGAACTAGCTCAGATTGTAGCAGGAACTTGTTGAAAGTCACACATCATGTCAGATGTTGAGCCAGACTTTTCTGATAACTAGACCATGTCCTTGTGCCTGTACACTGAACACCTTGCTCTGGAGTGAATTGTGGGTAATTGCAAAAATGGCAATGGAGGGAAGAATCACAAGTCAGGAGTTCAGTCCAGAGGGATAGATTGGGGGTCATCATTGAGGAATAAAATTATTTGGAAAAAAGATGAAATTTGGCTAAAAACTTTGCATGGGTCTCTTTGAATGGGATCACGTATCAAAACAGAAAGTGGGCAAGACAGCTCTCTTCCTGCCTCATCACACCTTTTATCACTCATGAGAACCATGCAGGAGTTCAAATCCCAGCTCTGATACTTATTTGCTAAGTCACCTTGAATAATTCATTTTGCCTCTTGTTCTCAGTTTCCTTCTCTGTAAAATAAGGACAACAATAGCATCCACCTAGTGGAATTATTGAGAGGACTAAATACATCAACACATGTAATCTTAAAACAGTGCCTCAGTGTGCGGTAAGTGCTTAATGAAACAATTATTATTATTATGGAGGAAAGCAGTTCAGCATGGGATAGGAGTTAGAAGATGGAATGTGGGGAAAGACCTCCAAAGGGAACTAATAACACAAATTGAGTCTAAAAAGACCTAGGAGTTAGACAAATCAAGAAGAGGAAGGATTTTCCAGACAGAGGGAAGAGTGAGTATTAAAACTCAGAGGTTCCATCTGACTCTCTATGTAGCAATGTGGACACTGAGATGCAGAGAGGTTAACTTCCTGTTGAAGGCCATAGAGGAAGCAGTAGCAGAGCCTGGGTGGCCTCCAGGCCCAAGGCTGATGGGAGGGGAGAACTCTGTGTACCCCAGGAGTAGGGCCTGCTGGTGAACATCGCCTCTGCCCTGTCTGCTGGGGCTGTGTCTGGAGGGCACAAGGCAGAGGAAAAAGTGGAGAGGTAAGGTGGGCCTTCTCCCATGTCCATGGAGTCAGAGGGAAAGCCAGGTCCTGCTTGACCTGTGAGCTGCACCTTGGGAGGAGGGAGTGGTGCGTCTCATGTGGCTGGGGGCCTGGTGCTTGGAGCGTCTGACAGCTGAGGGGCTCACTGAGGGGCCAAGTACCCGAGTCAAACTTTGACCCCTGGTGAGGATGGGTGATTTGTATTCCTTACAGATCCAGAATCTGTATGTGGGGGCAGGCTCCTGGTCTGTTTAAGGTTCGAGGTGGTACCAGAGGTGGCAGTTTCCTCTAAATCTACATCCCTCTCTGTGGGGCCTGTGCATTTTCACTTGCCCTTGTAATCTTTATGGGCTCTGGTATCTGTGAGGAACTGGACAGAGATTCTTACGTGGAGGGTCCCAGGTGTCTCTGACATGAGCGCAAGAATTCTTGGTGGTAGACTTGCTTAAGGTGTGTTCTGGGAGGTGCTGGGAGGTGAGTCATGTTGGCTAAGGTGAGTGGTAGCTCCCAAATGTTGCAGTCTAGAGAAGTGCACCCAGGCTTCAAATCTCTGCTCCACCTTCTGGATGTCTTGGCTGAGTTATTTATCCTTCCTCCCTTTCCTCATCCATAAAGTGGGGATAATAATAGCACCAACCTCAGGACTATTCAGATTACCTGAGGCTGCATGTCTAAAACACTTGGCAAATGAATGGCCTGACACAAAGGAAGTGCTCAATTTTAATTATCATACTTGGTCTCAGATTTAACTTGTGCTTTAACCTGAATCTACAACAAGGTTGCATTATTCTTTCAATTGATGACCTAGCCTTCCTTTTGAGCCTCCCTTCTCTCTGCCTCCACTGAGTCAGTGGGAAAAAATATAGCTTTTAGTTCCAGCCAGGATAAAACTCTGGCTTTTATTTTTTTAAAGTGTCAGTATCTACATATTACCTCATTGTTCTCTTGGAATTCCTTCTGGAAGATTCTCAACTTCACATTAGTCAGATGGGGCAAGGCTCTCGTACTTGGAGAAGTAAAAGACAATGATGCATTGACCTTTTCCAAAATATTGCCTCTGCTTCCCTTTATTATCATAATAATGACGCAGGGCTCCTGTCACCCACTCCAGGCTGTGGTTCGTGTGGCAGCCCATCTTACACACCAGGGCCAAACAAAGCCTGGGCTCTGCAGGATGGAAAGGCTGCAATGAGCCTCTTGCAGGCACCTGGCTGCCCTTGCAGAGGCAGCTGGTCACAGAAGCCCTCACCAGAGGGCCCCTCCTCTTCACATAGGACCCATCTGCCCTCACCGTGGTTCCCTGTGTTAAGGGAACCTGCTGCCCCCTGAAATCTAACCACTGGATCCCCAACTGCAGCCCCAGTCTGATTCTCACAGCACTATTCAGAGATTTCTTTTTCACACCCCACCCCACCCCCGACAATTTATTTATTTATTTATTTATTTTGATTTTTCTTTTTTAAAAATAATTTATTTTATTTTATTTTTTTCAGTGTTCCAAGATTTATTGCTTATGCACCACACCCAGTGCTCCATGCAATACATGCCCTCCTTAATACCCACCAACCAGGCTCTCTTTCAATAATATTTCACAAAGAGGGTGCCTGGGTGGCTCAGAGGGTTAAGCCTCTGCCTGAGGCTCAGGTCATGATCTCAGGGTCCTGGGATCGAGTCCTTTGTGTCAGGCCATTCATTTGCCAATTGTTTTAGATGCACAGCCTCAGGTAATCTGAATAGTCCTGAGGTTGGTGCTATTATTATCCCCACTTTATGGATGAGGAAAGGGAGGAAGGATAAATAACTCAGCCAAGACATTCAGAAGGTGGAGCAGAGATTTGAAGCCTGGAATCCAGCCCCATATAAAGCTCTCTGCTCAGCGGGGAGCCTGCTTCCCCCTCATTCTCTTCCTGCCTCTCTGCCTACTTGTGA